>JAZGTI010004395.1:15373-28248 GCA_036877585.1 Botia kubotai | reverse complement strand
ATCGTTAAAATGAGTAGATATGTGCTTTTGAAAATCAGTGTTTCAAAATGTTACTTAAAATGCTCTTGCTCATACTCTTAAACATCCCACTGTAAAAGAGTTATAAAAACTTAAACAACCGGCCCAAGCAGTCTTAAACATGACCTTTAAAGATATATGATATATTTGATATATACTATTTGATATATACTCTCCTATTGTGACTCACTTTTAGCATAACACTCACTCTGTACGCAGATGCACAGTAAGATTCAGTCAACCTAATGCAGTCTGTGGTCTGAAGCTACAGTGAGAATTGCTGCAGGTCGATAGACTCTAGCAACTGTACAAAAAGAGAAGTTCAAAAGGTCTGTGGGAAAATTTTCTAAGGAAAAATTCCATACATTAACGGTTAAGTATTTTGTAGTGCTACAACCGATGTGTGTATCGGCAGTTGATATACCATTTAGTAGGTACAATCTCCATTTCAAACCGTTAGATGATGAAATGCCTTGGTTTGTTTTTATAGCTCTTTTAAACTATTAATTTAATGTGGTATACTATTCCTAAACCACATCATATATTAAACTGGCCTCTAATAATGAAACTAACTTTTCTAAAGTGACAATTCTGGAGAGATCTTGGTGGTCTTTGATCAGCTTTAAATATAAAGATTATTAGTGGTGAAAGTCTCCATACAATATAAACTAGACACCTTTATCCGAAGTCCATTGTAAGGGCTTCATCTCACCACTAGCCTTTATGCATGACCGATTTATCCACCTTGGGAAATAATTATCAGAACAAATTTATGGATGTAATTCCCATGTGTGCCTATTAAGTTTCCGTTTAGAAGCATCTCATCAGCTTTGGCACACCACTGCTCCTTCCCTCATCAATAACAGTCACAAAAACACAAATGAACCCAAACCCCTTCAATGTTCCTACCACACATAAATCCATAAACATAATGTTAACTAGTCCAAACTCCTCTGTGTTCATTTTATACTTTATCTGCATCATAGTTCATAGTTAAGGGTCCAGCTGATTCCATGTTTCCACCATGCAAAACATGCGGTTATAATCATTAAGAAATTTTAATGAAGATAAAGCACAGATGAGGAATACATGTATTTGAATATCTATTAGGGTTCTTTGCTCTTTGTATAGTACATACAGAGTCACAGAACGAGTGCGGGTTGAGCAATGTGTCACTCACATCACTGTGTTTTATTTGGAGACACTTAGTCTTTTAGTACAGCAGAATAGACAGATTCCACATCCCTTTTTCATACATCTGCCGGGGGACTTTATCTAAAATGCTTTACATGGCAAAAGGACACCATTATTTCTAGACACACATGACAACATGACAGCCATTTGTCACTACAGCCCATTACTCATACAAACACAGACTACACAGCTGATATAGTATATAGTATAAACTCTGAGGAGAAAATCTACATAGCTCAGATATCAGCATGACCTTTAATGCAGTTCTTTGTAACCTTGAAAACGTTTATATGGATAGAGTGCTTAATTTGTTTTTTAAATTTTACACCTTTAAATAAAGAGGAGCTACAAATATAGTAAGTGCAAATAAAGCTTGTGGGAACGCAGAAAGAAAAATTATGCAGTTAATAGCCGGTGGATTAATGTTTCAAAGTTCATAACATGCTATTAACCCAAATGTAACTGTTATACAATGACTTCTGCACAGCCAGAAACTAACATTCATTCCAGTAATTACTCAAACACCTTGACACTTTGACAATGTAGTGCATAGGCCCGAACCCTGGAGATAAACAGAAGTAGAGATAATTTATGCTCAGTCTACAGTAAGTTACGGTTTTATCACTCTATATTCTTTTTGGGTGAAAGGAAGAGATCAAATAAAAAAATCTTTCTATTTAAGTAAACTGTCTAGGTTTTTCTGGGGCCTGCTTGAAAATAATAAATGTTAGTTGTATGTCGAACTGAACAGGAGACAAATAGATAAGGCACAGCACAAAGACAAATGGCGCTTAAAAAGAACTCTGCAGCTTGATTTATACTCATCCTCCAGTGCTGTAAAACTGTACACATGCTGAGAATAAGCAATCACAGTTGCATCTTATCGCTACAACTGCTCAAAGTTGCTCTCACCTAGTGCTTTGAAGTTTCCAGCAAGATGCCAGAGGCTAGAAATAAAGAGAGATGAATATATACGCTGGTAAACAAGAGCGCTGGGTTATCTTTATTTGCCACACAATGATTTCTATATATTGTTTTTTTAAGGAAATTTGTGACAATAAACATGACTGCGCAAGGAGAAAGGGGGAGAATGTAAATAATAAACAGTATGACAAGGCTAGAGATCACAGAAATGAAACGCCAAATTGTGTTTGAAAGACGGTATTATCAAGTGCAGAAATGCACTCATGTTCTCAAAATAAGCCACAGAAAATGTTGCAATGTCTGTGAGGAAAAGACATTTAGTGAGTGTAAACTCCTTATTTGGTAACTGAAGAAGTCACTGGGTTTCTGTATAACCACTTTTCATAATGTAAAGTGTGGTCATAAAGAGCGGGAAGATTGTGCCCTGTCAGGTCAAAATATGCAGTTTCAAAATTCCAAAGAACCACTGAAATGGAATTTCACTGGTTGCAGACATGAAACATAAAGCAACTTGTGTGAATCTTGTCTGGACTTTACTATACATCTAGAAAGCTCTAGAAACTCCATGTAGGTAGGCAGCCCATTGCCATACAAAATGACCTTTCCGTGTCATATTTGGTTTGTCCAGCTATTAATGTTAATGGGCATTGAAACACGCCACAGCTGCTTGGGTCAATCAGAGCCTGACAGGCAACAGAGACAAACAGGTCACCGCTAGAAAGGTCACAAAGCTCGTTCACGTAGCTCATATGCATAAATGTCAAAAAATAATGACAGCGAACTATGTCACATAGATCCACGTAATGCTACGCATAACTATTTACAGCCAGGAAGAATCCCCACCATAAATGTAAATGTGAGTTTTTATCTACATCGTGGGATTGGTGGATATGGCTTTCTACAAAGGTTATCATCCTGCTTGGATTTCATAGATCTCAATGTAATTATGTTTCAGTCAAAGGGAAGAAATATCAGCTTAAGCTTTAAAGGCACTCTGCCTCTAAGCATTATTCAAATAGGGTGAAAATATGACAAAGGCTGATATTATGCTGACGTGGCAAATGAAATGCCTGATCTTGCACTACTACAGTACAGTAACTGTACAGTAACTGGTTCATCATAAAGCTCACTGTAAAAGGTGTATTAAAACTCTGCCTTTATACTGACTTTGTAACAGCAAGATTTAAAAGTGTCTATAATTAAAAATTTAACCCTTTCGTTTTAGGTGCTACATGGTTCTCTACAACCACATACTTTAGTGCACATCCCAGCAAACAGGTAACATTCTTAGAACATTGGCTAATGTTCTCTTAAAGTTGTCTCAAAGTTCTGATAAAAGTTCTTGAACTTAAGTTAGTAGAACTCTTTTAGCCTTATATATCAAATATACCATGAGTAACATTTTCATAACCAAGCAAAAGCAATAATACATACATGGACATTATGAACATCCCTTCAAAATAGTTATTTTACATTTTGTTACTTAATAGGAATGTTTTGGAAATGTTCTTACAACCTAAAGTTGTTAGCTGGGTTGTGGTGGACGTTACGATCTATTAACTATGCAAAGCTTAGATTCCTGCTCTGAACCGAACTGTTTATAATGTACAAGTGGAAGTAAATGCTCTTTTTGAACATTTATGTGTTTAAACAGAGGAAAGTGTATGTCTAATCACAAAGATGTTCCCCAAAATATGAAAATGCAATGTAAAGGCCAATGAGACTGGATTTAAGGGAGAGAGTAGCATCTTATGCATGAGGAGTTGAGATATGAGCAGGCACATTCTCTTCTGTGTAAGGAGATGGGCACATTTGTTAAATAGGCAGACATCACATTTTGTATGTAATTTAGGGCTAATCGTAAGGATCTATGATAGCTTGTTTATATAAGCTTTCTCTACATCAAAGTTGACACAAATGCATTGACTTATAAGATCAAATAAAATCATGAATTGCAGTTTACGTTAATCTTCAGGAGTTTAAAGGATTATTGGGATTTGAACTGATACAGTAGACAATTAACCATTGATACAACAATCTAAAACATGAAAAAAATAAGCTTGGATAAACCAGGCTAGAAACCGACTACCATGTTGCAAAGCTACCAGCTTAAGCATTTGTGTCCTCTGTAGACTTTGTAAACTGTCTAAATACTCTTGACAGAAGGAAGTAGCAACCCTTCTATTTAAAAGTGTAGCTTGATGTTAACTGTAGCATGTCAAAGGGGATCAGGAAGAGGGTCATCACAAACACTTGAGAATGTAATTCAGTCTGTAGATGAAAAGAGGCACTCAAGACATCTTAGTTGCTATGTGCACCACTTACAAATAAGACTGATGGTTGCTCTTATGGAGTGACAGAGAGAGTTATCTGGACAAAGGGCCAGATTAGTGAAGATGTAAAACATCACTCAGCTCAAAATTGTATTAGTATAAATTTCCTTTGATCATTGAGCAGTTGATCATTCATAGTCTTTATGTTGCTGTTTTTACTGTGTTTGTTTTTACTCATTAAATGAATGTTCCAACCCCTCTTTCTTGCAGGGACAATCTGCATTTTCAAGTAAAATATTTTATAAATTTTATTTAGATTTTATGCACAAGACTTTGAGGATCAAAAAAATAAATTAGTGGGCAAATGTTCTTTGGTACCTGCTGCTGGAGTCACTGGGGCTATCATGGTACAGTGAATACGGACAGAAACAAAACTATAAAGCACAACAGGAGCAAATGGGGGACTTAAAGGCTTGATTTGTGGCTAAGACATACAAACCAATGGAGCAGAGAAGCCACAATTGATATTTAACTGTATATTGTTTCTGCGCTCCCTCATTGTGTTTGGTCCCAGTGGAGTGATGGATGCACGTCCAGCCCCACAGGTCATCGGTTCAACCTGCATTACAGTCATGTGAGCACAATGCACAAGGGAAAACAGTGAATGAGCTCAGCATAAAGGTGCTTCACAAATATTGGCGCCTTTAGCCTCCCTGCTCCGCCCCTCTGCACACTGAGAGATACAATCTTTCCTATACACTACTCGAAACCACATGCCTGATCCTTCAAATATTCTACATACAATATAATTCAAATATCACACTCCAAATATTTATCCATCTCATCTTGGAAAACACAGAGTTGCTACAGTTATTGGTCTTTATAAAGCCAGAATATATGAATATGCTCAATTTTATTCACAATATATCTCAGTATAGACAGCAGTAGTGAAAATGTGGCTTGACTCACCCTGGGATGAATGTTTTCTGAGTCAACAAATTTCATGGTCATAACAACAAAGAAAAAGTAAGAGGGGGGTGGGGGCTTGTGCCGTTACATTTCTCGCTCATCTTTAAAGGATCTAATGCATCTTTTATAAGAGAGATGCTGGGAACACAAAAATAATTGTAGAGGTAAGGGTTTAATCTCATGCGGTTTTGCCTGAAAAGATGATGTGAAAGAACGAGACCTTTATCTGCTTAAGAGACGTGGCATCACCCCTGTCATCTTCTAGAAGATAAATCCATCTGGGGTAATTCGATGGTCATGAGGAGCCCCTGATTTTGTTTTGTTTTCATTCAGGGACAATTTTCCTCTGCCTTTTAATCTAGAAAGTTAATTCAAACATTTTCAATTAATTATGCCACTAAATTAAATTTTTATGCCGGTCCAGACCAGCAGCCATGCTTGTTCATCAACAATTTGTTTTCTGGATCATTCTGGTCTTTTCTCTATAATGTTTCTTAGGTATATATTTTTTAAAGAAGCAATTCCGTGAAACCCAGGTTTTGGAGTTGCACATATACATCAAACGCAGCTCAAACGTCAAATACTCTTCTGATCTAGCATTTGTGTCTCCATATTGAAGAACATATAGAAAATCGCCTAGGCAGGATGACATCACAAATCCATGATTCAGTTTGATATATAAACCAGCTTTTAAATATCAATATATTTAAAGTATCAAATATACCATATATTGTAATCACCACTCTTTTTCTTTTTTCTTCTGCAAATACACAAATATCTGTGCAATGGAGCAAAGCTCTAAAGTAGTTACTCCTCCACAGCAAAAGAAAAGGAGATAAAAAAAACAACTAAAACAAAAACAACTATAATAAATGAGGCCAGAAAAAAAATCTCCAGTGCTGGCTCTGATCTCTTAGATCCTTCTTTCTCTTCTTCTCTTCTCAGTGGGCTCGCCGCACGCTGTCTCCCCGCCTTCAAATATGCTGCTGGCCCTTTAAATCCTCTCCGTTATAATTCCTAGAGCGAGCAGCTGGCCATAAAAAAGAGGGGGAAAGAAAGAGAAAGCATACTCTCTTCAAAACACACACCAGACACACATGCTTTCTCTCTCACCTATTCTCGCTGTCATCTGAGGGGGGAGGCACCGTGGTGGATTTTTTAGCCAGCGCAAGTGAGGAGAAAGAAGGCAACAGAAGTTTCCTCAGACAGGTTCGGATCACTCAGCAAGACAATGTGTTCCTGTCGAGTTTTCCCTGCTCCTCTTTGGATTTGGTAATTCTGACTATAAGTTCTTCAAACGGTCTTAGAGAGAAAGACTGAGCAAGAGAATGCTCCCTCAGGTCATAAGGATTTTATATGTATTGTCTTTTTTCTTTTTCCAAGGGGGATTTATCAGGTAAGATATGCAGAGGTTTTTATTAGCATGCCTGTGTTTTTTGCGTGGTGATTTGTTTACTTTTCTTCATTTCAAATGATGTAAGAATTGAAATTTTTATGAGAGTATTTCAGTGTTTTGCCTTGAGAGAATTTGGGTGGGATTTTGAATCAGTGATTATCAAGTATGAATCAGAGTCATCAAATATGCAAAAAATATGTGAAACCTGAAGCCATATGAATCTGCTCGGTTTGTATACTGAAATAAACCCCTGATTGTTCTGATTGCAGGTAACAAAAATGTTTTATTAGGTAGCTCAACTCATTCTGTGTGGTAATTTATATACCTTTCTAATTCAGGTAAAAAAATGATGTAATAATTTAATATTAAACCCGATTTATTACGATTGTTCTAATAAAAGTCATTTTTAAGGTTCAGATCAATTAAGGTGATTGATAAGGTCATATGATTGCATATGTTCATTTTTACAGTGTTAAACAACTGTTGTAACTTCAAACATTAAAGTAGATTAATTTTTTTTTAATTATTACTTTTGTTTTTATGACAAGCATGTAGTAATCATACAATGAATAGTACATTTAAACTTTACCAAAATAGAAAACACTTTGGAAAGACTGTAATGAGAACAGGATTGTCATATTCTTACAAACTGTAGGACAGAAATTTCGTCAGTTAAAACTCTGACAGACTTTGAGTGGCACAACACATTTCCAAATTGTATGCTACGTTTTTTTGACAAGAGAAAACCACATTAATTATCTTATTGCTAAAATATAAAAAGTTTCATCCCATGTGTTATTTAGATAAAATGAGAATATTTTGTGGTATTGCTGATATCCTGGAGTGCCTTGGAAACCACTGAACAATATCCAACAGTACAAAACTCATTAGCTCACAGTAAGAGCTGCATCTCAATATTTTATTTATACAAGCACAAAAGAATGATTTAAAAGATTATGAAAGATATAAGGACCACCAGCACTGTTTTAATCATATGTACTGTATGACGGCTAATTAACATAATGTAGAAATAAACCAACATGTCACGATTTAAAGCTGTAACAGTTAAAATTGTCTTTCTCTTTCCCACTCTCCTTCTGTATATGGAGAGAAGCAAAAAGTTTAGCAGTCAGTGAACTCCCTGTTTCACGCCCCACTGCATCCAGGTGTGAACAGGCTGAAGTTACATTTGCATAATCCCAAAGCCTGGGTCTGCAGATGAGCATCCACACTGTTAGAGAACCAATGATGGCTAGTTTGGCTGAGAAATCAGCAGAGAAGTAGAGGAAAGTGAGGGATAAAAAGATGACTGAGTGAAGTCATTCTATAAAGATTAGAGCAAATGTCCTGAGAGAAAGTCTTGAGGTTGCACATGATGCAAAGGACGGCAAAACCAGCAAAGGTGCGAGACAGGAAAGGTACGTGAGACAGCGGGGGAGAGAGTGACTGGCAAGGAAACATGTTTGGCGTTGCGGCACGTCACATGTAACATGCGTACGCGAGCGCAGAGATGCCAGCTTCTGTACAGCAGGTATGATTCCAATGTCAGTGCTGGTTTGAAAAGCCTGTGGTGTAACTTGCGGGCAGGAGATGACGTCCCTTAGCTTTGTCAGCCTGCAGACAATGTGTGGGCGATTCAGAGCGAATAGAACATGGAGGCTGAGATGAGCGGTGTTTGGGCTGAGCTGTTGGGCTCTGAGGCAACTGAGACATGCAAAGACCTGTGTATATATCCAGCAGGTGGCTGATTAGCAGGTAGACGGGCCAGGAGTCCTGTCTACAGCTTTAGCAGGACAGATATGAGCATTCACAACCTAACACTCTGCTATTCCAATGCATTGCTTCTACTGAGCAACAAGACCACAGACAGCAGCAGGAATTTATTAAACATCCACAGTGAAGTAAACAGCGATGCCATGGATAGTGTCAGAACGTCAGTGCGGTTTACCGGTGAGCAGGGCAGTGATTATGTCACTACCTGTTCGCGCAGACACCTTTCATATAATGATGAAAGTGTTGAACCAGGTATAACCGCAGGAAAAACAGGATGAAAATTACCTAGAGACAAAAGACTAACATAGTTTAAAGGACTAGCTGACAATAAAGTTATCCGTCAAAGCAGAGACAGTGGGATTTGTTCGGTAATATAAGTGAGTCTGCCTGCTGCACTGCTGAGATGGAAGGAACAGTGGAGTTTGTACAGCTAAAAACTAAACTCTGTGTCTCTAATTAATAATGAAGAAGAACATCATCAGTTTGTATCTCAGAGCTACTGTATACATAAATTACAGATGAGTGCATTCCCATATATAAGCAAAGAGTGCGTGCTGAATTTGACCCCTTAACCACACCAGCACAGCTCCCAGCTGGAAACACAGAGGTCAGATGCCATAACTACTGTAAACAAAGACCAAACAATAGTTTGCAGTATAAAGTTTTCATACAAGTAGTATAGTATATTCACCTAACTCTAGACAATTTATGGTTCCATAAGTACCATAGCAAACTGGTACATTAATATTAAATAAAACACATTACCAGTAAATTTTGAATAATTAATAATTGATTTTTAACTATTTTTTAAACCTGCTAATCAGAATTCAACAGGCAACTTAACATTGTTATTACTTTATTTTCCTTATGAAAGTGATGTGAGCAGGGACATACAGCTGAGATGTGAAATCAAGACCTCCTGTTAATAGATCAGCATTAAATGAGCAACCAGTAGATTTGTTATCAAGCATAAGTCATTGTCTTCTGTTTGTGCTACTTGACTCTTAACCTGGCCAAGAAGATTGTGAGCCTGAGTGCACAGCCTGTGGGCTTTTGCTAAATACATTTCTCTCCTCTGCCAGCTCTCATCCAGAACCACTGCAAGAGAAGCATAACATGAAGTGTAACTAATGCGGTTGGGTCACAGCCCCTCATTTAAATGAACGGCTCATGGGATTCTCCTCCGCACACGCTCTGGCAGATTGAAGCGCTACTGAAAGGCCCTATTGGAAGTTGTTACAGTCAGCTAATGCTTTCAGCACAATTAAAAGCACATAACGTCTTTTGTTATTTAACAATTCAGAGATGGCTAAACAGATTTGTGTTCTAGACAGATAGACAGGCAGACAGAGGAACATATTCTACGGTCCTGTATGATAGCACATTACAACAACAGCAGATTTCCTGCTGCTGTGCATGCTGCCGTTTTGTCATTCTGTGTTAAAACTAAAAGGTATTTTGGCCATAGTCTGAACCTGCAGGACTCATAACTGGGCAGCTTCTACACATCTTTTACTGTATGATGGTCTTTCAAAAAGACAAGCGGGAAGTAGCTCTTGGCACATTTCTAATGGGAAAAAAACATTACAACCAGAGCCTTTGGGAACAAATTAGCACAATACCTGCAAATCCAGAGAAATGATCTACACCAACAGCACATACCTATATTATGATCTACATGACACAAGGTCAGTCATTTACGGTATAAACAAAACAAGAAAACTTCTGTCTTTATTTATTCTTTTGCTCCACTTTCCTGTTCACTAGCCTGTGTCACGCATGGGTAGTGAAGCAGTTTTAGGAGGTGGGTGGGGGGAAGATGGAAGCTGAAGTGAGGATTACAACTGTTCTCGTCTGATAACACAATGTCGGGAGAGAGGCGGCACTTTTTCGGCAGCATGAAATGAGAACACAAGCACACTGGAGCCGTCTAATTCCTCTGAACGCTGAATAAATTATTACCCTCGGTAAGGGCACCACTCCACTCTGGCCCACTGTTGTAGGAACAAATTAAATTCAATAGTGCTAATCACAGCTTTTCAGTAAATGCATGACTAGCGCTCTGACCTCCAGATGGGTTGAGAAACTGGGCCGCGTCGACCCAGCGTTTGGTTTATTGATATTTTTGTGTCACAGCGGTTACGAAAGCACAGACGCTAGCTGCTGGAGATTTGCTCCAGTGGTTTGTTGCCATGACAATTGTGGTTTATTGATCTGTTTAGCTCACGACCTGATCCATTATCCTGTATGACAGCTGATTGGTTGTGACGGAAATAAAGTTACAGAGGCGATTTCTAGGAGCACAACAGTGGGGGTCAAGGAGGGTTTGAACCTCCTGGATCCAGGGCTGCAAGTCCAGTTTGTGAAATTCCTTCATAATCTTTATCACAACAGACACACTGTCCTGATGAGGAATGTTAAATAGGTTGTGAGGCGTGGAGCCATTAGGTTTGATTCGTGTGCAATTACGGTGCTATGCTACACAACGCTACCATATTTGACAAGAAACGTAGAGCTAAAGCTTTTACAGAGAGAAATACCAGTTATTTTGAATGCTTAAAAACCTAAACACAAAGTCAAATGAGTCTATTCTCTGTTTTTGTTTCATTCGAGTTAATGGTGTAATTAAGGACGGGGATGCAAAACACAAGCTTACCAACCCATAACAACATAAGCTATAAACGAACTGTCACACTTTATACTTCAGTGAACATTTCTTAGAGTAGATTTTATGATTTAAAATTTCATTTCTGTATAGGCACATACCTTCACTACAGAAAAGCAATGTATTGTAAACATTATTTGCATTTACTGAGATATAATTCTTGCAAGTTGTCACAAGGGCTATAAATCAGTAATTAGACTTTGAATAAAAAGTTCCTGTTTGACAGCCATCTCATCTAATAAGAATGACATTTAACCAGCTGACAGAACAGAATTTATTACAAACCTGAAAAGACGTGTTTTACTCCATGTTATATGTACAGAGCTGTACAGCAGAACCAAATAATTAAATAGGCATGCATGACCATACTGGCTTACGTTTTATCTGCGCCTGCAGATGACCAACGGCAAGCCAATGCCCATCTATTACTCAGCCACTCCACTATCAGCTCATTGGGTCTTCCCACACCATTTTCCCTCCCTTCACTGTCTTTATTTTCACCTTCACCTTGCTGTCTCAGGAAGCTTTCCGGCCACCAATCTCCCCAGCCCAAGCCAGACTAAATCGGACACTGTTTGCGCTGACTAATGGCACCACTGACAGGTTCTTGGAGGTCAGAGAGAATATTTGCATTTGCACAATGGAACAGTCCAGATACGTATGTCTGATGTGCCAGTTTACCTTCTAGATTAGACACTTTGTCCCCTGCTTAAACACAGCATGCAAACACACAGAGCTATTAGCAGTTAAATCAGGGTATAGTCATCCGAGTCATGCAGCACGCTGGTTTCCACAGCAAGACCGTTTCCCAAACACCCTGTGAGGATTTTACGTTCAAACACTCTTATAGCGGGAGGAGATTAGCTATTGTCTGGTTTTACTTGCTCACTGTTTATAGATTAAGGGGAAAAAATGGCAAAAGGAAAGGGATTTATTCAGTATAGCTGTTCAACAGCATCATGGGCAACACTTAAGCCCTGAATGTTTTTTGGAAAGCCGCAAAGGTTTTTTATTAGCTTGTCTTTCTCACCAAGTTCATGTCAGGTAATTTGCATCACAATTAAAACCATACAGAGCTGTAATTTGCTCTACGAATCAGACAGTAATGTTCTGCATAAAAGCTGCCACAGCTGTAGTTTATTGTTGTAGTTTATATATTGCAACAAAATACCCCCCTTCTGCAAACTACCCTGAAGAAATGAAAAGAACTCAAGGATTTGTTGATGTTTAAAATTACCATAAAACAAAACTGACAATTCTTATTTTTTATAGATTATCGCAGTGTTCATTATAAATGATTTATCCATGCACATCATTTATTTTTACATTATAAAATATATAATTTTACATTATAACATTACCCCTCCCTGAAAATGTCTTCTCTTGATAAGTCTCAGGTTGAAGGAGGGACTATTGTGCAATGGCCAGGCAGTTTCTGTCCCTCCAACTTCCAATGATCCAATCAATTTCCAAACACCGAAATATTTTTTCCTCAATATTTTCTCTTGAAATAACAAAAATCAATTACATAAATGTCACCTTCACACAATTTATACAATAATCCAGACTACAGAAAGACTGAAGGGACAAACTTTTGAGTTTTTCTACCTTGAAACTACTCACTTTTAAACTATATTTACACTTAAACTGTAAACTGTATTTA
>JAZGTI010004395.1:0-15323 GCA_036877585.1 Botia kubotai | reverse complement strand
ACCATATATCATTTTTTATTCCACTTCACAATTATGTGCTACTTTGTGTTGGTCTATCACATACAATCTCAATAAAATTCAATTCAATAATTCAAAAGGGTATGAATACTTTGGCAAGGCACTGTACTTGCCTACTTTTAGCTTAGTTAGTTCCTATATTTTGTTCCCTGCTTAGTCACAGCAGTGTGATGTTATGGCTGCAATTAGTAACATTATGCCTCAGCATTTCTGTTGGCACGATTTCTCAGTGTCCATTGTATCAAATATAATTAGAACCATCAGTTTCTCATCAATAAATAACTACAAATCATTATAATCAACTCATGTTCATATCCAAGACAGTTACAAGTTGCAGCTTTAACATGCCACAGGAGAACTGGCCCTTCTGGTTGAGCCTGCTTCTCCCTAGGTTTTTTTTGCATCTATACATCATTTGAGTTTTGGTTCCTTGCCACTCTTGCCCTGTTGGCTTGCTTGCTGGGAGACTACTAATGTTTAACTTAGCCTAGGGTTTTGTAAACTGTAAACTTCCTAAACTGTAAAATAAACCGCTCAATGTGTGACGCTCCGCTCAATATTCCGCTCTATGAATGTGTGTTTCGTTGTGTTGTATACGGCCCATATAAATGCTCCACTCAAAGGGGGGCAAGGCAGAAAATGTTTGGGAACCACTGCCATAAGATGTTATCTTTTATATGCCACCTCTATGTAAGCTAGAATGCATATCTTGCTTCATGATTTTGGTTTTATCGGTTTATCAGTTAACCCTTTATTCATAAACATACTATAAACCTAGTATACCTAATTAGTCTTATACATCTCACACGTTATTTGCAATGATACCATTAACATGTAACATTTGTTCTGTTTTCTTATTATTATTTTTTATATGCAAAGCTGTTTTGAAACAATGTAAAAAGTACAATGTAAAAAGCACTATATATAAAATTGAATTGAATGGTGCCATTTGAGTTGCTGCATATAAGGCCACTTCACCACTGCCGAGTCCTGAGGTGGGCATGGTTCTTTCAGCCCTTGGTCAGACCTGAAGTTTCTACAGGCAGAGTAACAGGTGTTAATGCGTGTTATGGTTACGCAACACAGGTTGAGGCACTGTATGCAACAGACATGCAACATTGGGACCCTGGACAGGGCCTCACCTGCATTGGCACATCCATTGCCTCTGGTTGTTGGCATATTTGATTGCCTTGGGTCAACTGCCATTGATCCGGGACAAGCATGTGTTAGTCTGGACAGACAACACAGCTACTGTGGTGTATATATAAATTCACTTCCGTTGGATGTCATGTCCACTGCCTCCTTGGAGTTAGCGCGGGCTGAGGTTTTTACAAGCCGCTCACATAAATGCCATATTTTTGGCTTACCAATCGTAGGATGTGTCGTGTCTTCTTGGGGTACAAGCCAGTGGGCATAGCATATTTTTGGGAGCTAGCAAATGGCACCTTCCTAGTATACATTTGTGGAGCTTTGGGCTGGGCTACACCCAATTACTATCTGTCTGATTCTGACAGGTAACTTGAACAATCAACTGGGTGTATTGCCTGCATTAAGCCTTTTTACCTCTCCCTGAACTGATATTGTGCACTTTTCGTTCACATAAGTATCCTGTTTGGTGAATCTTGGACACTTTAATACCAAGCTCTGTGAAAGTGGCGGCAGGCAGGTCAATTACTTATGGTTACCCCTGTAGGTGAACCTGACTATTTTGACCTAGATGTTTCATGTGCGATTCCTGTTTTCACAGTTTGGTTTGCATATTGGTAAACCCTGTGTTTTTCCCTAAACCGAGCTCTTTCCTAACCACTGAGGTTGGATGGTTATTCCTTCTGGGCAATCCTCCTTTCAGGGGGTTTAGCCAAATTGGTTCATCTGATGTATTTTCACATGTGACCCCCTTGGATAGGATGTGCTCTGTAGTGTCTTAACCTCTCTAGGGGAAGTTCACCCCAGTGCAACAGGCTATTTAGCTAGATGTCCTATCAAGATGACTGTATCCATGCTGGAACTCCATTTCCCCTTTTCTTTTCGAAATGGGGGGCATTGTTGACTTCTTAGTGCATTGGAAGATTACAAACTAGACAGATGTTTGTTTCTGGCATGTGCTGCTTGCTGACAACTGCATCACCAGACTACATAACATGTTTATGTTGTGCGGTTTACTATACAGACCTTTACTGACACTATTGACAATGTCAGGTAGAGTGAAGAAACATTTTTTGATCCCCTGCTGATTTTATACATTTGCCCACCGACAAAGAAATGATCAGTCTATAATTTTATGGGAGGTTTTATTTTAACAGTGACAAAGAATAACAAAAAAAATTCCACAAAAACGCATTTCAAAAAATGTATACATTCATTCGCATTTTAGTGAGTAAAATTAATATTTGATCCCCTATCAATCAGCAAGATTTCTGGGTCCCCGGTGTCTTATACATGTAATACAATGAGATTAGGATCACACTCTTAAAGGGAGTGCTCCTAATCTCAGTTTGTTACTTGTCACTTGACACCTGTCCACAGAAGCAATCAATCAAACAGATTCCAAACTCTCCACCATAGGCCAAGACCAAAGAGCTGTCCAAGGATGTCAGGGACTTAGACCTACACAAGGCTGGAATGGGCTACAAGACCATCGCCATGCAGCTTGGTGAGGTGACAACAGTTGATGCGATTATTCGCAAATGGAAGAAACACAAAATTACTGTCAGTCTCCCTCAGTCTGGGGCTCCATGCAAGATCTCACCTCGTTGAGTTTCAATGATCATGAGAACAGTGAGGAATGAGCCCAGAACTACACGGGAGGATCTTGTAAATGATCTCAAGACAGCTGGGACCATAGTCACCAAGAAAACAATTGGTAAGACACTACACCGTGACTGAAATCCTGCAGCGCCCACAAAGTCCCCCTACTCAAGAAAGCACATGTACAGGCCCGACTGAACATCTGCCAATGAACATGTGAATGATTCAGAGAAGAACTGGGTGAAAGTGTTGTGGTCAAATGAGACCAAAATCAAGCTCTTTGGCATTAACTCAACTCGCCGGGTTTGCCGGTATTACAGCATGACAATGACCCAAAACACACAGCCAAGGTAACAAAAGGGTGGCTCAAGAAGAAGCACATTAAGGTCCTGGAGTGGCCTAGCCAGTCTCCAGACCTTAATCCCATAGAAAATCTGTGGAGAGAGCTGAAGGTTCGAATTGCCAAAGTCAGCCTCAAAACCTTAATGACTTGGAGAGGATCTGCAAAAAAGAGTGGGACAAAATCCCTCCTGATATGTGTGCAAACCTGGTGGCCAGCTACTAGAAATGTCTGACCTCTGTGACTGCCAACAAGGGTTTTGCCACCAAGTACTAAGGTATGTTTTGCGAAAGGGTCAAATACTTATTTTACATATTAAAATGCAAATCAATTTATAACTATTTTTAAAAGCTTTTTTCTGGATTTTGTTGTTGTTATTCTGTCTCTCACTGTTAAAATAAACTTACCATTAAAATTATAGACTGATTCCTTTGTTAGTGAGCTAACATACAAAGTCAGCAGGTGATCAAATAATTTTTCCTTTACTGTAAGTGACTGATAGTAAATGTCTTGGTTACTTACCCTTTTATACCAAGATTTTTGGGGAGGAGACTAGCATGCAAATTCCACGGAGTGCAGTGAGATTGTGACCAGTGTGCTTCCATTCACACAGAACAGGTTTACAGAAAATGGGCTTCTTTCTCTTTTTTAATGCCATGTCAGCTTTTATGGCAGTATTTATGGTAATAACCAGAATTTAGGTATTTCCAGTTTTATCCACATTCAAAATCTCACACCTAAGGACATAACTAATGGGGTTTAATCATACTGTTGATATTTAAAATTGAATAATAATAACAGCTTAATTCCAAAACTGTACAGTAACAGGATTTGTAATTCTGTAACACTGCTGTGCAAATTTGTGCAATGATGCACAAATATGAAAGGTGGCATAAAAATAAAACTGAATTGAGTATTATGTTGCTTTCAGTTATTTTAATGACATTCTCAGCCCTGAGTTAGTGAAGGCAACGCTGTTAATTGAAAAACTTCTGTGGTGAACAAGCTCAAAATGTAAAGACATTTACCTTACAGAACAGAGTCGTCAATAAGGGAGGAGTTTTAGCAAAGGTCCATTCACTCTGCACAGCAACAGCATCTGACACTAAACAAATGACAACAATCACTCACAAATCTATACAGTTACACAAAATTGTGTAAAAAAAAAAAAACATTCCAAAGCTACACACACACACACACTGAAAAAAATGTCTTAGTATATATAGGTCAGGAATAGGTCAGTTAGAAGAGGATAGTCCATTTATTCAGCAGTGCTTCAGTGTTCAGGACAATCGTACTCGGGCTCGGTTCACGGCAACCGTGACTAGTGTGAGTACACCCTTAGAGAACACTAGGGAACAAACAACATCATGAAGACCAAGGAACTCACCAGACAGGTCCGGGACAAAAGTTGTGGAGTTAAAAGCAGGTTAGGTTATAAAAAAATATCCCAAGCTTTGAACATCTCAAGGAGCACTGTTTAATCCATCATCCAAAAATGGAACAAGTATGCCACAACTCTAAACGCAACAAGACATGGCCGTCCACCTAAACTGACAGACCAAGCAAGAAGAGCACTGGTCAGAGAAGCAGACAAGATGGTCAATCTGGGGGAGCTGCAGAATTCCACAGCTCAGGTAAGAGAATCTGTCCACAGGACAACTATAAATCGTACCTAGTACTCCAGAAATCTGGCCTTTATGGAAGAGTGGCAAAAAAGCCATTGTTGAAAGAAAGAAATAAGAAGCCCCGTTTGCAGTTTGCCACAAGCCATGTAGGGGACACAGCAAACATGTGAAAGAAGGTGCTCTGGTCAGATGAGACCAAAGTTGAACGTTTTGGCCTAAATGAAGTGTTATGTGAGGCGGAAAAGTAACACTGCTGAACACACCATCCCCACTGTGAAACATGGTGGTGGCAGCATCATGCTGTGGGGATGCATTTCTTCAGCAGAGACAGGGAAGCTGGTCAGAGTTGATGGGAAGATGGATGGAGCTAAATACAGGGCAATTCTGAAAGAAAACCGGTTGGAGGCTGCAAAAGACTGGGAAGGAGATTTACCTTTCAGCAAGACAATGACCCAAAACATACAGCCAGAGCTACAATGAAATGGAGCTACAATGAATGTGTTGGAATGGCCAGTCAAAGTCCAGACCTAAATCCCATTGAGCATCTGTGGCAAGACTTCAAAATTGCTGTTCACAGACACTCCCTATCCAATCTGACTGAGCTTGAGCTATTTTGTAAAGAACAATAGGCAAAAATTTCAGTCTCTAGATGTGCAAAGCTGGTAGAGACATACCCCAAAAGACTTGCAGCTGTAATTGCAGCGAAAGGTGGCTCTACAAAGGGGGGCTGAATACAAATGCACACCACACTTTTCAGATTTTTATTTGCTTAAAATTTTGAAAACCATGTCATTTTCGTTTAATTTCACAATTATGTGCTACTTTGTGTTGGTCTATTGCAAAAAATCTCAATAAAAAACATTTAAGTTTGTGGTTGTGATGTGACAAATGCGGAAAAGTTCAAGGGGTATGAATACTTTTGCAAGGCACTGTACATGTCATGTATTCAAGAAATGACCCAGACCCAACCTAATTATAAAAGGTTTAGCACAGTCTAACCCTAGAAATTATGATTTAACCCATAATTCTTATAACACCTTATGGATTTTGTCACTCTCTCATAATTGTTTGAATTGCTCAATGATAATATTGTTGCATGTTTTTCGTGTGTTTTTCCTTGTGTGTTAGTTTATATATAATTTTTCATCCATCCATTTTCCAGTCCTGCTGGCAGACGCCTCTGCAGGGTGACTGGGGCTGAGGCTCCCCTTATCTTTTTAGGGCCCCAAGATTAATTATTAGGGCCCAAGCACTGAAAGTGCAAATGGCCCTATTGTTTTCCTTAAGATTATATGGGCCCAAGGACCTTATCTCAGCAAAGCACGCAATCAAGGTTTCTTAGTCTTTTTTGTCATTACGCATTAAAGGCAGATAGATCACCATCCCTCCTATGAATAGAGCCCAATTTTAACATGTATAGAGAAAACAGAGTCGGAGCCAAAATAGAACCTTCAGGAACACCACAAGTAAGAAGAGCTACAGATGAAACAGAGCCTCCAGAAGAACACATAAAACACAGACTACATTGACAACAAGTGATTAGGTACAATCACAGACAGCGAGCACCATCTGCTGGGCTACCAGCTGTTCAGAGTGGATCACGCCACAGAATTGGAGAAATCGCGTGGCGGCGGGACGTGCTTTTACATCAATGAGAGGTGGTGTACAGATGTAACAGTGTTAAAAAAGATGTGCTGTCTCGATCTAAAAGTGCTTTTCATTAACTGTAAGCCATTGTATTCACCTTAAGAGTTCTGCTCGTTAGTTCTCGTGAGTGTATACATTCCACCGCAAGCAAACGTAAGCCCGCTTAAAGAGATAGACCAATGAAACAGAGTGGGTTTTACAAGCATGTTTCGAATGGACTGATTGGAGTGTTTTTGAAGCTGCCTTCAACACCATAATTCCAACACTCCTCCAGACCAAACTGAACCAGCTCTCTGTCCCACGCTCTATCTGTCAGTGGATCACCAGCTTTCTGTCATTATATTGACATTAATGTCAAGCAGCCGCACCACCAACAGATGTGTTCTCTCTCCACTGCTCTTCTCCCTGCACACCAATGACTGCACCTCTAAAGACCCCTCTGTCAAGCTCCTGAAATTTGCAGATGACATCACACTCATCGGCCTTATTCAGGATGGTGAAGAGTCTGCTTACAGACAAGAGATTGAGCAGCTGGCTGTCTGGGCAGTCTTGACATGCTCAAAACTGTGGAGATGATCATAGACTTCAGGAGAAACCCCCCTGCACTCTCCCCACTCAGCATCACGGACAGCACTGTGGCTGCAGTACAGACATTCAAGTTCCTAGGGTCCAGCTGTTTCTGATTCTGATACAACACAGAGAGCAACAGTGACCAATATATATATTTGCAGAGTGGGAGTATGTGGTTGTAAACTTTTGACTGGGTTAGCAGCAGAATTAGCAGCTGAGATGTGCAAAAACACAATATGGTAAAGAGGTGTGCATTGTGAGGTAGTCCTAAATGTGTGGTTGTCGTGCATGTATGTGTCAGACCAGTTCATGTGAGTTCAGGAGTCAGATGTCTTGGGGAAAGAAACTGTTACACAGTCTGATTGTGAGGGCCCGGACGCTCTGGTATGCCCTTTTTTTTCTGGTACCGGTTTTGCGGTCCGAGATGGAGCAATTACCAAATCAGACAGTGATGCAGCTGCTCAGGATGCTCTCTATGGCCCCTCTGGTCATAATGGGGGGTCAAAGGTGTGGTTTTCTTAACCTTCTTAGGAAGTAGAGTTGCTGCTGGGCTTTCGTTGTGATGGATTTGGTGTTGAGGTTCTCCGCCAGGTGAACACCAAGGAATTTGGTGCTCTTGATGATCACCACAGAGGACCCATTGATGTACAAGGAAGAATGGTGCTTGTGCTCTCCTGATGTCAACAATCTAATTTGTTTTATCAACGTTCAGAGACAGGCTATTGGCTCTACACCAGGATGTAAGATGGTGCACCTTCTCTCTATACGCTGACTCATCATTCTTGCTGATGCGACCCACCACGGTCGTTTCATCTGCAAACTTGATGATCTGATTCAAGCTGTACATTTACATTTACATTTACATTTAAGCATTTGGCAGACGCTTTTATCCAAAGCGACTTACATTGCATTATACTACACATTGTTTCTGAGTAGGTGCAATCCCTGGGCTCGAACCCATGACCTTGGCGTTGTTAACGCCATGCTCTAACCACTGAGCTACAGGAAAGCACTGTACATTGCTGCACAGTCATGAGTCAGCAGAGTGAACAGCAGTGGACTAGTGTGGTGGTGTTGGATATCCTGTTCCCGATCTGAACTGGCAGAGGTCTCCCAGGAGGTTTCCCAGTAGGACTCCAGGTCTCCCCAGGAAGTCCAAGATCTAGTTGCAGAGGAAGATGTTCACACCCAGCAGGCTCAGCTTTCCAATAAGGTGCTGAGGAATGAGTGTCGAATGGACTTGTTTGGCACAGGGACGATGTTCAGGGAGCTGTTAAAGATGTCTGTGAATACATCTGCCAGTTGGTCTGCACATTCCCTGAGCATTTTTCCAGGAATGTTGTCTGGTCCAGCAGCCTTCAGTGGGTTTACCCTGCTGATGTTGAGACAAAGTGCCTGGTCATTGGGAGGCGAGGTGGTCTTCATTGCCATGTCGTTTTGTGCTTCAAAGCAAGCATAGAAGTCATTCAGTGCATGAAGGGTAGAGAGGCATTAGGAATAGAGGCATCACTATCACAAGCAGATGAAAGTGTCTTTTCGTTTGTGATCACCTGGATGCCCTGCCACATGCACCGGGTGTCAGCACCGTGCTGGAAGTGGCCCTATTCCTTCAAGTTGATTGTTTCGCCCTCAGTTGCAGCAAACGTGCTGTGTCAGTGTGTTCAAAACAGTCCTAAAGAGCAGAGATGGCCCCTGCTGGCCAGGTTTTGACCTGCTTCAGAACCGGTTTAGACCGTCTGTATGTTGGAATTAGCATAATAGAGATGCGGTCTGAGTAGCCGAAGTGGGGGCAGGGTTCCACACGAAACAAGCCGGGGATGTTTGTCTAAATAAGACCCAGCACACTCGTCGCAAAATCCACATTGATTCCACGTTTGGAATTTAGGGAACATTGACTTGAGATTCGCATGCCAGAAATCTCTAGCAATAATAAAAAGTCCATTAGGGTAAGCATTCTGCAGCTCACTAATAGTCTCAGAGTTCACAGTGCCTCATTAACATTATCTCTGGGGGAATATAGACTCCAACAATGAAAGCAGTGGTGAATTCCTGTGGTAAATGAGAAGGTCTGCATCTAACAGTCACAGACTCAACTAGCAATAAACAGTGACTGGAAATAAGCACACCATTGCACGTGATCTTGCACCATTCTTCATTGATGTAAACACACAAGCTGTAACCACAAGCTTTACCGCACAGAGCTGCATTTCTGTCAGCACGAAACGAGGTGAGCCCATCTAACTGAATGGCGGCATCCGGAAGTCGCTGAGCCCTGTCTCTGTGAAAACAGATGCAACAGTCTCTGAATTTGGGTTGTGAAGTCCCCTTAAGTCAGATATAGTCCAGTTTATTATCCAGGAAGCAAAGTTGAAAAGTAGAATAGACGGGGAGAGCTGGTCGCATCAGGCAACGAGTGGAGGCTGGTCTCCGCAGCAAGCTGAGATCGCACAGTTTTCTTGGAAAAAGTTGGGTTAAAGACAACAATAGCACCGTTTTAGATCCGGAGAGGCCACTGCGCGCTATCGCCACACTGCCATGTTGGATACTTAAGGATACTTGGACACTTTCCAGTGACTACTGGAAATGTTTGCAAGAAAAGATAAATTAACTTCCTCGAATGCCAACAAACTGTTCAAGGCATGAAAACAATGCCCTGCACTCAAATTTTAAAGTATTAAAATTACAGTCTCCAGAGTTGACAGATATGTTATTGTCATTTAGTACTTTTAGTAGTGCAGATTTGGTACTGTGGTTATTTCTAAAACCAGACGAATGTCGTTCGCACCCATAACACTCTGCAACTGTAATGACACACCTTTTCTGAAATCTTAACTATAAAAAGTTAATCTGAGATGGGTCTAAAATTAAAATTTTTAATATCAGTCTCACCATTGTCTGTTTACAGGAAGTTTTGGGTATAAATAACTGGACCCATGTCCCAACACTATCAGATATCTGTTTAAAAATAGTGAATAAGAACAATGCCAAGAGAAGAAGTGGTAGGCATGTGGCCTAAGGCTGAGCCAATTATCGCTGCTTACAGCTATATTTTAATGCTAAGATACTTAATCAAAATTAACATTATGTATTATATCACATTATCTAACATTTTATTCCAATGAAGACATTACAGACATGACATAGCATCATTTTGCTATAAACTCTCACCCTTAAAAGCAGGTTGATGTGTAAGAACACGCAGGAGTGTGTGTGTAAAGAACCTCTGCAGTGCGTCTTTAGAAACACAAACATCAAACACTGTGGCATCATAGACTTGAACCCTAATCACAACAAACATGAAGATTCAACTGACGTTAGACCGCTCACACAGCAAAACATCATACACATTGTATTTATAAAGTCACATAGTTATTTACCACTTCCAAAAAGATTTCATACTTAACAGCAAGATGAGTGAATAATGGTAAAATATTTACCAGACTTCAGTGGCTGATGACTGATTGTTGTGTTTATCACTCAACGAATCCAGCAACCCTAAATATTAAAAACAAAGCACAATATAATTACCATTTGTAATATCACTGAAGACACTGTAGACATTTTCAGCTTCAGAGGATACTTAAGTGCAGTCTATTCACTGACTCTGATTCCAACAGCACACAAAACAAAATACTGACTGAAATTGCTTTTGCAATACAGACCAGACTACAGAGCAAGACTGCAGGTGTATATTTGGCATGTCATATGAAAAAAACACATAATTGGAGACTAAAATTTACAATTAATTATTGCAATAAAAAATATTACAATTCAGAATTCAGCAGGTAAAAGAATAAATGCATCAAACTTACATGAAATCATGGTGTCCAGAACTGAGCAGCATGTCTGAGCGAGATTATAACTGAAGTCTTCAAAACCCCTCCGGACCAGAACACACACAACAGCTACAACAATTGATACACAGAACAATATAAACATACTACAGCTAAAACTATACATGTAACAGTTCCCTTTCTGTTGGTCATTAAATGTTGTATTAATGATGACACTAGGGGTTCATTCTTGGAAGCCCAATCACCTCTGATCATTGTAAAAAAGGCCAATGAAATTGGTGAGTGGAATTTGCATGCAACACACAATTTTGAAGAGAATCTACTGCCATCAGTCAGAGAGCTGAAGCTGGGCCGAAAATGGGTGATGCAACAAGACAATGACTAAGCATTCAAGCAAATCCACCAAAGAATGGCTTAAAAGGAAGAAGGTTCACACTGTTGATTGGGCTAGTCAAAGTCCAGATCTCAATTCAATTGAAATGTTGTGGCTAGATCTGAAGCAGGCGGTACATGCCAGATGTCCTTCCAACCTCTCTCAGCTGGCTGAGTTCTGCAAGGAGGAGTGAGCAAAAATCCCCAAAGACAGATTTGAGAGACTGTTCAGTGGTTACAGAAGACATTTGGTTGAATGGCTGCAAAAGGAGGTGCCACAAGCTACTAAATTAAAGGCTTCACATACTTCTGCACAAGTCAAATTTCCAGTTTTTGTTAAATTAACCCCTTTTGTTCAATAAATAAAGACAATATATCCTTTTTTGTGTCCATCATGTGAAAGACTGCTTCACATATTGGGTTTCGGATGTACATTTCATTAGAATTTTTTTTTTTTTTTTTACACAAAACCTAATCATGTCTGAAGGGTTCATAAACTTTCAAGCAGCACTGTATATTTGTAAACAATTATAAAACTCAGTGGAATTGTATTTATTTCATGCATTTTATATTTATTTCTCAAACAAAGTTCTATTCATTTGTACAGTAATAGCTTACACAGACTTGCAATGAATTCTTATCCTGTTACTTTCTCTACTGGACAAAATATAGAACTACAGCTAACACTTGAGATGGTGTGGTTGATTTTTTTAAAGGGTTATATTATGCTGTTTTCCAAGACCAACATTTCACATATTGGATATAACAGAACACGTTATCATGGTTTCATTTTCAAACAAATTTTCACATATTATACATTATTGTAGCTCCTTTATGCCCTGCCCTTCTAAACGCATTAATTTCTACAAAGCCCATCCATCTGAAGAGCACAGTGTACTCTGGCCAAATATTCTAAGCGTGTCAGTTTCCAAAGCCATTATAAAAACAGTTAATAATGTCATCAGTTTTTCCATCAGTTCGAGCCGGAGTCAGATCTAGAAAATGGAAACGGAACCAACTTTGCAAGCCCCAGTGAAACAAACACATTGTGCATCTATGTTTGTAGTCTTTTTGTCTCCAGTTATAAACCTAGATCAGAGGATACTGTCTGTAAATATAAATCAATTTTGATCGTGAGAGTTACACTTCGTCCACAGAGTAAAGTCTAAAGAGACTAAACAGAGCAAGTCACCCACGGAGTGGGTAAAATCAGACACTCGTTGAGCAGCACCTCTGTAGGCAGCACCGGCTTGTCCGTGGAAAACGTAATAGCTATTGGCAATAGTTAAGTGACTTCCCACAGCAAATCTTAGTCTTAATTTTTTAACATTTAGTCTTAATTTTAGACCTTTGGGTCCATCATAAGTGGCAAAACAACTGCGATAACTGAAGCCATGCATTCTTTACATGCATTCAAAAATTCACATACTGTGATAAAAGAATGTGGGAAGGAGTCGACTAAGCTTTTTCGGCTGGTCTGAATCAGCCTTTTCTTTTAGTTACAATAAATCATTTTGTGAGAGATTTTAAGGTTTGTAACTTTAGATTTTATGCAGCTGTTTGTGCATGTATAACAGACTAAAGGAAAAGGAAAACATGAAAACAGCTGTTTTTAAAGAGTCAGATGTTATCTTTACATTCATTAAACTCAGGTTACCTCACATGCATTAAATATGTAAAAAAAAAGATTTATTGTTATATGAATCCTAGCAGACAAAATCTAGAACTGCAAGCCTACACATTTTTGTTTAGAAATGTGGACTTATTGGTACTTTTTGCCACACCTATTTTCTAAATAACACCATTACAGCGTTCCAAAGTTCAACATTTTTTGATAATTTTTGACCTAGAGAATCCAGAGAATTGTACTGTGCTGGATTTATTGCTGTTGAGTTAAAAACCTAGGACTAGTTTACAAAAAGTAATTTTTTTAAATATTCAGATATTGTTGTCTCGGCATACACTAAGGAGAAAGACCCAAAGAGAACTAAAGAGACAACTGTCATAATTATACACCAACGTACTCAAAAGTTCTAAGCAAAAAGAGCTATTTCTTATATTTCAGGATCAGTAGGTGGTGCTGTGACGAAACTGTGCATGCACCCTCAGGTCATGTCTGTGATGACATGTATAAAGTTTTGTGTCAATAGAACAAAGTGTTGCCAAGATACAGCTTCATATTCAATATTGTGTGATGGCCAAAATATTAATAGACACGGTATATAAAAACTGTACTAAACATAGGAAAAACTTCATATTGTCCGCTATGAGTGTACCAAATTTCACAACTTTTTACCAGACGGTTCTATGGGCTGCCATAGAATGCCAACGGATATAATAGGTGCCTTCGGTGCTTGGCTCCTAATTGATTAAAATCAAAAGATGATGAATGAAAAATGAAATCCTAATACATTGATTTAGCACGCTGATCGATGGCTCTCTAAAATGTTCACCTATTCTGTTTCTTCGTGTGGAATGAACTCACACCCCCCACCCGATCTGTTGAGACCATCACAACCTTCAAAAAAAACAACTCAAAACACAGGTGTCTGCGAAACTAACTAATCCCTAATGCTCTGATATTCTTTCCTACATATATTAAAAAAACCTTCTGTTCATCTGGTCTCTAGGATCAGAATATGATTTCCACCATATCGTATATCCATATCGTATTATGTCTGATTTTTCTCTGACTGTAATATGTTATCTATGTTCACATATTTGAGGCAGCAGAGAGGTTTTTTCCCTTGATATTATGGTTTTTGTTAACTGCCCAGCAGCTCCTTTTGGATGGAACTTTTTTGTCTGGTTTAGGTAGACACAACAGAGGGTGGATTAAGTTACTCCTCTATGGTTAAATAAGATAAAGGACAGCAGCTGTGATATAACGAGCATACCCACACCCTATAAAAAGCAGCCCGGAAAATGAAGCATAATTGGAAGCAAACAAAACTGGAGTTATTCCGTACAGCATGGAAGGAGAGTATTTTAAATTACAGAAAGGCCTTAAAAAGCTCCAGATCTGCCTATTTAAATTTTTAAGAAGAAAAACAACCCTAGATATTTTTTACAGTGGCTAAATTAACCAAAAAATAAAGTATATGAAGTGTTAAAATGAAGTATAAACTTAAAAATGTTGCTGATTACTTACAAGGCCCTGAATAGTTTAGCTACTCAAACCTAAGCAACCTTCACGTTCACTAAAGTCAAAGTCTGGCCAGTTAATAATACCCAGAATTTCAAAATCACGAGAGTAGATTTTCATTTTTAACATCTGAACTCTGGAACAGTCTTCACAGTATTGCTGGGGAGGCAGATACACTGTCAGTTTAAATCTAGTAAAGACCCTAAAAATTTAATAAAGCGCAAAGACCCACCACTTTAATCTAGCCTACACACAGTCCTATGGATTTATTATATATATGAGATATGCTCATTCCTGGAAAGGAACGGTATCTATGAGAATTTCCAGTCAGGATTCAGGACATAGCATAGTACAGAGACTGCTCTAATTAGAGTGACAAATAATCTGCTTTTGTCAGCCGATCGTGGCTGCATCTCTCTTCTAGTATTACACAGCATTCTACTAAATAAGCTTGAAAAGTACGTTGGCACAAATGGAACTGCACTGGCACTGGTTTAAATCATATTTATCTGACCGATTCTAGTTTGTTGCTGAATGAAAAAGTCACTGATCACAAGTCCAATATGGAGTACCGCAGGGCTCAGTCCTTTTCACCCTGTACATGCTAACTAACAGAATGCATAGTCGATATCAAAACTTGGACTAGCAACTTTCTACTACAAAATTCAGACAAAACAGAAATTTTACTTATTGGACCAAAATCTTCCACAGAACAACCTAGAACCCTATCTCACACTTTATGGATGCTTTTTAAAGCCTGCCTCATTAACCAGTAATCTGGGTTTGGTCATTTGGGATGATCACATGGAGTCAGTTAGAGCGCCACCAACTGTTATCTGGATGTCACTTATAATGGATTTTAAATAATCCACTATTATTAACTAAGTCATCGCTGCTTGCAGCTACACTTGCAGCTACACTTGTAGTTATATTTATACAGGAGTTGGCCAGATACCCGTGGTGCATTTCTCATTCAAAGAGTTTTCTTTATTTTCATGACTATGAAAATTGTAGATTCACACTGAAGGCATCAAAACTATAAATTAACACATGTGGAATTA
>JAZGTI010004394.1:0-28261 GCA_036877585.1 Botia kubotai | reverse complement strand
AACAAGCCCTAAATTAGGCCGGGAATGAAAGAGCAGCAGCAGTGCTTTGGTCATTGTTCCACTTATAGCGCCAGCCTGCTGTGGCATTGCACTATGACATGCTTGTGATGTGTGAGCAGAGCGCGTGGTGACGCACGTGGAGTTTGGTGTCCGTGGAGTGACGCACATCGTGTTGCATTGAGAGCTGCCGTTCACTTTTTAGGAAATATTGAGTGGACAAAGTGGTTAATAGGGTTTCAGCAACTAGTAGACGATCAATAATCGATTAATTGGGTCGGGCTGTTGCACAGAGAATTTCTGCGAGTAATGTCTTAACAGTTTACCTAACAACTTAACAATTTTCATTGAAATAACACATGAAATACCAAAGCTGTAACTTTAATTCGATTATTACAAGAGTCCCAGTCCCCTATATTTATAGAAAAAAGTATGATAGAATTTACAGTAATGTTATTATTGCTTAAATGTTTTCACCTTTGTGTTAATATTCTGAATTTTTTTCTTTAAGTTGTCCTGCTGCTTCTAAGATGCAATTTGTTTTTTTGGTAATGAGAACTGTGATTTTTCTATTTAATTTAATTTATAATGTAATGTTTATATTGCATGAGCACAGTGTATGACATAAGTTCATAGGGTTGCCTTAACTTTACTATGTAACAAATTTTCTGTGTTGGCTTGGTGGAGGGTTGTTTGAACCACCCTTCCCCTCCTCTGGGTGTGTTTGTTGCTGGAGGATAATGGTGGTACCCCAGCAGACCCACCCTTCATTGTAAACAATGAGACCACGGCATTCCTGCTGCTCCAGACAGCCGCTGATCGGAGAGATCTGAAAGTGGCTGCATTGTGCCCCCACCAGCATTAACACTGTAGGTCAAACAAAGCCCTTTATCAAAGGCATTGCCTGTATGCACCAGGGTCAAACCAGTCCGCTGTACAACCTCACTGCCCACAAGAACCATCAGGGGATAGAGAGGCTAATCACAGGTGATATGCATGCTCTGTTATTTGTAGGCAGGACAGGCAGAGAATTATGTAAAGATGGAAATGTAGAATGAGATAAAGATCTTGTTTGAATAAGAGTGATGTTAACAGTATACATGTCATAATAGTGTTAATCATTGATGCAGTAATACTTTGAGACACATCATGTCCTTACGGTGTTTAACTTTCTTCTGCAAAACACAAAAGAACATACTTTGAATATGTAGTTTGTAATACTATGCCAGTGGATTATGACTCACTTTAATGCTTAAAGCTGCAGTCCATAACTTCGGCTCTCTACGGCCATAAAAAACATAAAAGTGCAGGTTACTTTTCATACTTTTCATTATGTATGAAGTCAAATTGGCATTTCCCAGAATATCATACCTGACAGCTCAAATTTTAAATCATGATTGTAAACTTAAAAACTGAATTTGGATAATTCAAGGAGACTATTTTGAACACTGATCTGCCATGTACTTACTGCCATGTAAATCACTGTGTATTTACAAATTGCAGCTTTAATAAAAGCACCCACATTTCATGAAATTACATGCGTTCTTTACACTACATCCGGAAAGGCTTTGTTATTCACCACAGGGAACTGTTCATATTATGAGATGCAATGGTGACCGTAATGTTTCCTTATTGAACAAACTTACCTGAACATAAACTGTATGAGGAATCTCTGTCAGGGTAATTTGGGGCTCCCTGCAACACCAAAGGTCAGCCGAATGCATTTATAAAACTTGCCACAGAAGGTAAGGTGTGTGTATTTGGTGGGCCTAGTAAATCAGTATGGCCATGTTTGGGATTTATGGACCATTGCTTTCATGCTGAGGTGACGGAGGGCATCATACTTTGTGAATCGGCTCTGTGTGCCAACACAGTGCTTGTGAACAAGTGATGTCCGTATTAGTAGGTGCCACCCTTTGTAGGTTCCTCTACTAGTAATAGAAGAGACTCCCACAGGGATGAGGGGCAATCCCGCTGTCGTAAGCTGGCATAACAAGCCCTAAATTAGGCCGGGAATGAAAGAGCAGCAGCAGTGCTTTGGTCATTGTTCCACTTATAGCGCCAGCCTGCTGTGGCATTGCACTATGACATGCTTGTGATGTGTGAGCAGAGCGCGTGGTGACGCACGTGGAGTTTGGTGTCCGTGGACTGACGCACATCGTGTTGCATTGAGAGCTGCCGTTCACTTTTCAGGAGAGTTTGAGAAGATGCTTGGACCTGATCTCCTTTATTCCACTGCCTGGCCCAAACTGGATGCGCTTAAAGTTCTAAACATGGCCATCTTGCTCCTGTTTGGCTTGGTCATAATAACTTCCTGTTCTGTCATGGTGGGCTACAGTCATACGGTCTACATAAGATCACACTTCCAAAAAAACTCTTGGACTTTATTACTTGCTTTCCTTATTCCCGTATGTCATTTTGGAGTTGATGTTTGGGTTTTCAGTCACATCTCTCCAGGCCGACTGTCTCCAGGCCGGGTGTGTTTGTTTCTGTGCGGTAACAATGGCACCAAGGCAGGGTTGGATCAGGAAGAATTCTGGGACATTTGGTACCCAACTGGACATGCCCTTTGCTTTAAACAATGAGACGGGGGCATTCCTATCTCTGTATATAGAGCTCTGAAAATAACTGTATTGTGCCCCCACCAGCATTGTTAGGTCAAACAAAGCTGTTTATTAATGACATTGCCTGTATGCACCAGGGTCAAAGAGTCTACTGTAAAACCTCAATGCCCACCAGAACCAAAAGAGGTCAGAGTGGGTCATCTCAGGTGAAGGGCACATTGCAGAACAAGCAGGAACTGATGAGAAACCTTTAGTATGGACTGAATGTGACCTGCTGGTGCTCTTTGGTAAAGTGAAACTTTGTGTAATTTAGCAGCTTTGAGGTCTTTCTGTTTGGAGCACTTTGTTGGCGTGTTTGTTGAATTTGGTTAAAGACGCACCTCCATTCTGCTAATAAAAAGTGCTAATTCTTTAACTAAATTGGTCAGATAGGAGTTGTTTGGAATGTATTTTTTGGGATAATTTAGAACATTGTGCTTCTGGTGATTTTGTGCCCATTAAAATCATCCTGAAACAGATCAAGCGTGTGAGGCAGTAATTTAATCCAGCGTACAAACCAAACAGTGTTTCAGTTAATTAAATAAGTAACTACTACAAGCTGTATTGTGTGCTTGTGCGCTGGTCCGTATTTGCAGTAGTACACAGTACATTACATATTTTGAAACCGTTTAGAGAAACGATTGAGAGGTTTTGTGATATTTAACAAGAAGTACGTTATCACCAATAACTTAATTTCATTGTTTACATTTTTGATTTGATTTGAAATCAAAGTTTTGAACATGGACAAATACTGTATAAAGCCCTGCACTGTACAGGTTTAAATATCTATACACAGTCCTGTTGTTATATATGCCAGTGGCACTCTGTGTAAGCACTTAGTATTGACTGATAAGTTGATTTGAACTAATACACTTTATCCACATAATATACTTTATTTAATAATGTTCTCTTCATCCCTCTCTCTCTCCCACCCTCTCTCTCTCTCTCTTTACAGATTGAGAACTATCCGGTCAGTCTCCTGCAGCGATGCCGGAAACCTCGGCCGCCCTGAACACACGACCCCACACAACTCTGCGCTACTACAAACAAATCCTGAGTTTTCTTTAAACTGACTTTCATTTCTTAATGTGCTGTCTTAGAGCGGAACCTCGCGCTCTGTCTTGTATGAGTTCAGCGCTTCATCGTGATTCTTATCGCAGCGTTTCATTCGCTGAATTAAAAAAGGGAGGTCAATTTATGAAGACACCATAATCCATGAGTCTGGTTGAGCAGGTGCATGCTGTTTACAAGCATCACGAGTATGTACAACTTATATTTATTTCCCGTAAAGATTTCAGGTGCAATTACAGATGTTAGTGTTTATGTTTACTGCGAGCAAGCGTATATCGGTTTGGTACGGAGCAGAAATAACCATATGGCAGTAGTGTCTGTATATGAACGTCTCAGTTAGGTCCTCACTTTATGTTTCATGCACAATTTTGGGCCGTAGAAACCTCCTCTTTATACTGTCAACACTGTTCAGTGTGTACAAGTGTGTACTCGTTTTCTGCTTCTCTTCGTTCATCTGCTTCTCTTTGCCAAGTGTGCTGAAGGGAGAGATAGAGAGGAAGGGATAGGGGACACAGAAAAAGAGGTAGGGTCTATTCTGGGACTACCCAGGGTGCCTGCTAAAGTTCCTAAAAGGCCACAGAGACGAGCAGAGAGTTCATTACATAATCCCAATAAATATATATTAGTTCTCTAGTTACTTTTTGGTACCCAACAACGCAAGCGTAATTGGAACCCTTCTGCCACTCCATGTGAACTAGCAGCACAATTCGCAGGTACAAAAAGCCACATTCTGTTTGTATGAACCATTATGCATGATGTTGGCAGGATTAAGGGTCTGCTTCTCAATCACCAGTCCATTTTTTTTAGGCCTTTATAATATTTTAGGTTTCAAAAATGTCACAACATTTCAATTATATTTTATGATTGTTATATGTAATATTTTGTTTTAACCAATCAGCCATTTTATTTAATTCTTTTTCTCTCTCTTGTCTGTATTGTGTAGTTGGTATGGCCCGTTTTGATCAAGCTATTTGTTCAGGAGGAGGAGAAATGGTACAGCTCACAGACTGGGTTTATTAAACCACCATTCTCTCTCTCTCGCTGCATTGAAAAATATGCTAGAGAAGCGAGAGAACAGAAAGGATATGCACATTTTTTGTTACCAATCTGTTAAAAACAGCTGAATCAAATGTGAAAGAAACATTATATGGTACAGTCTTCATTGTTATCCTGTCAATGGTATGAAAGTAAACATGTTTTTGCACATCTTAACTAGCACAGATTGGCTATTACTGTCCAGCTGTAAAAACAAGGTTTTACTCAACATCCAAAACGTTATTTATGACCCAGATTGCCTCAATGTGATGAAAATTATTTTTAAATAAAAAAGGGTACAGGATAGTCTTTTGGGCAATGGTAGCTTAATATTTGTAAACGTGAGAATGACCTATAAGAGTTACACTGAAACAAATTTCTGTCAAACAAAAGCTTTAAATCAGCCAATTTGTCATGATCTTAGCTTGTTTGTGAAATCTGCGTTTGCTAATGTATTTGATCAAGTTGAATTTTTGACACTATTTTCATTGAATTACCATCTTTATAAGTTTAAATTTCTATTTGGGACTTGATCCAAGTAATTACATAGTACAGATGTGCAGTGGTGCAGCATTCACGTGTTTTTCCCCGCATTTTTTAATCGTTTTAATAGCTTGGCTTATCTTTGAAACTTTTTAAAAAGGCAGTTTGTTTACTCCGCATCATTTCTAAAGAAAAGAGATGGAAAGTCCGGGCATCCTCTTGCCTGTGTAGTCTTTTTGTAATTCGTCAAACGTCTGACTAACGTATTGGTACAGTCGCGTTCTGTGCGCCACTGTTTTTTCAAGTTTAAGCGGGACAGTTCGTAACGTTTAAGTTGGAGGTCAACTCATTATAAATCTAGGAGAAGATACAAAAAAGGAAAAACTTTTAACATCTTTTTATGGCTTCGTCCACGTGTACATACTGATGCTTTATTTTTTCCTGCAATGGACTGACACTTCCTTTTTCCTCTGGTGGGAAAGAGAGTGTTAGCAGGGAAGTCATTTGAGCATTGCTTAGTGTTTGTATCTTTTTGTTTTTGCTTTCAATAGAGTTATTCAAATAAAAAAGTTCCTGTAACATTTGTTCTGTTTAGTTTCTTTATTACTCAGCCTGTGTTTGTAAGTAACAAATGAAACACCTTTCTGTTTGGGCCTGTTTACACTTAGCGTTAAAATGCGCAGATGTTAACACGCATTCACATAAAGTTGCTTCTTTATCCAGAAAACTGATCGGATGTGTTTTCTCTGTGCAATTTTTAAATGAATTCTGAAACAAGTGACATCACAACACATTCCGATCACAAACACGAACAAGCGTGTGGACGACATCCAGGGCGCTTAATATCCAGTGAACCAATTTCTCTCTCCAATTTACTGTCGGAATGACATGGAAAAATTCAGGAATATAAGTAGAGACTTTGGAATTGTTTGATCTGATTCAATACTGCATGATGACACTGTCCTATAGAACACAAAACTTGAGAAATAACAGAAGGACGTGGCTTGAGAATTTGCCAAGTCGGTGTCCGCCTGCACCTGTTCAGCTGTGTGCTGAATAGCTACTCTTATCTGAATCAAAACATTTGCTATTAGGTTTTTCCAGGAGTGAAAACACAGCAGGTCAAAGGACATTGAAAAGGAACTGTAGGAATGCAGTCGGCCAATCAGGTACTAATGTGTTATTTTGATTTTCTGGTGATCAGCAACATAACCAAATAAAACACATAAAAAGACACTTTTTTGATTGGACCAGTCAGTTGTTTATGCAACAAACAATATTTTTAATCTTTTTTTGTGCTTTTGGTATTTTCTGTTTAACTTCATGGACTTTGGTCTGTGTTTGATAAATAATGTCCACAAATGCATGCGTCATTAGGTGCCCACAGTCAGCCCACAACACACACATCTGAGTGCATGTATTCAGCATTGCGTGCCTGCACGTAGTGTCAGTAAGAAGCTTGAGGAAATTAAAGAGGATAACTGGTTGTTGCAGCTGCTTTTCATTGGGGGTCGACGGCTTTGCCAGAAACTCACAGCTTAGTTGTTAGTGAGCACGTAGCAAAACACTTGAACTGGAAAACTATTATCAGACCACTGCAAAAATGCACTGACATGCATAGTAATGTTTGAAAGGGTGAAGCTGTCATACACTGAGAGGCCATGCAAGTCACTGTTCTTTGTTCCTTCATAATGCTGGACTTAATTGGATTCTTTGTATTTAAAGCTGCATTCCTTAACTTGTGCCTCTCTACCGCCATCTCTGTTTGAAACATAAAATTGCAGGTTACTTTGCAGGTTTCTGACGTTTCCTGGGAAATCAGACCCAAGAGCTCAAAGTTTAAATCATTATTGTAAACGTACTGTTGTGAAGCAGATTAACGGAGACCGTTCTGATCTGTTATGTACTTGCTTAGTTGTTATGTACTTGCTTAACTGATGTATGTTCATGTTAACCCCAAAACGTTATGAATTGCAGCTTTGCGAATTGTACGTTTTTGGTACTGCTTAACTAATGTACCGCGACTTGCTCTTTGCACACTCTCATCACAGGTAACGGCATTATTTTACGATATTATTATGGGATATAATTTGATGTAAAATATCACATCCTAATATCACACAATAAGGAACCAGAAAGAAATAATACTCCAAAAAAGGATTCAGTCTGAATGATGGAGCTGTTTTAGAATGGTAAGTCATTAGTGGAATTGCCCAAAGCATTGCCTTTGGTGCTATGGCAAGGAGATCTTCTGCTGAACTTGGCTGCACAACAACAGAATGCAGAAGGGGAATCCTACCCTCACATAGATGCTCCTGCGTCAGACGGAGCTGAGGTTTCTTACTAACAGCTCGGTTCATTTAAGGTGAGTGTATGTGTGTGAATGTGGGTTAGTGGCGTGGTTAGTGGACTGTATGCGGATCATGAACTCTTTGGCGGTGGAGAGCATGGAGCAATTAGGCATCCAACACTCAAGGGATGTAGTATTTGCTGCGGGCTCCTCGTGTTTCAAAACAGACATGAGCAGGGCTTCCTTCTGAAAGCTCATTAAGGAAAAGGTTATTCTCTAAATCACGCCGGCCATCCGATATGCCCCCGAAGGGCGAATTACCTGGAAATACAGCTGGCTGGGGCTGAATGACGTATCTTGTTCTTTGAATCATTCCACCGACACAAATAAACTTCAAGTTCGTTCAAAGTCAGAACCAGTTGTACAGTTGTACTGACCTTACTATAACTTTTGACTTCAAACTTTTAATTTAACTTGTAACTTCTTTATGAATATTGTATTTTTGAACAGAGACTAAATTGTTTTCATTTTAGATATTAGCAATTACAATTTGCTGTCTGGATCTGTCTTATATGTAAAATAGTGTAGTTGAGGTTTTCTTAAAGGTGTCTCCATTTTGGTTTTTAAAATGTCAAGCTATTTATCTAGACACACCCCATGCAAATAATGAACTTGTGGGAGAAACACGAAGAACCATTAAGAACCAATGTTTTGCCACTTCTGTTAATTACACACTTAGGTAGGTTTCACTAAGAGTTGACCTTTGACCCTTGCTCCTGAAATAAGACTTTTACACCAACAATTGGGTTATTATTTGATTGAGAGTTTAGCGGTTGCCAGATATTAGCAGAGCGCTCTTCGAAGCCGTGCCTCCTTCAGTACACGTAAATGTGATGCAAATACATTGTTTGACAGGTAAGTAGGACATCAGTATATGAGATGGATTTTAAGACCACTTAGTGATTGCTATCGGGGATGTGAAGAGACTTTCAACCAGCATAACAAAAAATGTTTCTGGACGCAATCGACTACATTGCCTTTAAGTTTTCCAACTGAATCATAAACTATTTCAGTCCTAAAAACATCCCAAAATTAAGGTTTAGCCATTAACCAATTTGTTCTGAATAACAAAGCTGTTTGAATTTGAGTGTGTTTGTGAGAGAGGGTGATATGCAAGCAAGGGGGAAAAAAAGAAGACAGCTAGACACAGTTTATTTACCTTAGTCAGGGTCACATCCACTAACCTTTGACTCCATCTTTTAAAGGTGACATGCTGAGGTGGCAGCTTTTACTCATTTTACACAAATTCAAAACGCATCAAAGAGCGGCTACAGATCTTCCTGTGGAATGTATATCTATTTTGTGAATGAAATGACTGTTTGGCATAACAGTTATGGGACACAGGGTAGTAGTTGAAGAAACATAGTTCTGCTTAACAATTACGTTTTCACTGCTCTCTCTTGAAACGCCAACTGAAAGCTACACATGCACTCTGGTAAAACCCCTGTACATCTCTGACTCATTACTCCCCTTAGTGGTCAAAATCCAGAGTCTTTCCATGCAGAAAGACTAACACTTCTGAATAGTATTTTACCTGGAAAAAACAAATCCCAAACTATGGCCCAATCTTTCACAGACAAAGTTTGTTTCTTTTATTTCAGTCAAGTTTATAACAACTTCTGGAAAAAAATGGGAAACATGGTTTTGAAATACACATTTTAGCACCCCGTGATGACTTTGAAAACATAATTACTCTTTTAGATTCGTCCATCAGCAAATTCAATATACACCACACTGTGGTGCAATCCAACACAGTTAAGAACCAATGAAAGCTTTACAAATTCATAGCACTAGTGTTCATAGCACATTGTTTTCAAGTGTATGAAAACAATGGTTTTCACAAAAATCTGTCGAAACAACAAATTAAATTTCTTTGCCTTCTAGTTCTAGACATTTCCATGATCTTTTAAAAATGAATAGGCTCCTAAAATTGGCAAAACAAACAAGGCAACTACCGAATTAAAAAAATACCTCCTGCAGCCAAATCAAGTTTCTGGATATATACTTTGTGTTTAATATATATATATATATATATATATGTATATGTATATGTATATATATATATATAAAATACTGCTCCATTTAAAGAAAGTTCTTTGTACAAATGTCAGTGTGAGCAAATAGTGAATAAAAGAGTGTGAGTGTGAATATTGGCAAATAGCCCAGAAATTCATTATAAAGAACCATTTAGTTTTATACTAAAAAGATGTTTTACACAATATACACATTTCATTACATACAAAAAAGATAACTGACACATTACTAAAATGTCCTGATACAGCAGTGTTAGTACCACCAACAACAGAAGCAATAAAAGATGGCGGGAAGGGGGGAAATGAAAGGCTTTTAAAAGCAGTCCCACTAATGTAACGCTTCAGTGCATTTCATCTCTTTGATATTCAAAGTGCCGATTTGGTAACATGGAGACGCATAAGAAGAGAGGAAAAGCTGCTCCCAAAAACGTACCCTATATGTAACATCGAAATTCTCGGAGGAAAATATTGTAGAAAAAGAATCTCTATAACATCTCTTTTAGGAAAAAGTAAGAGAAAAAATTTGAACTGCCATGGCACCTTGCTGGATCTGCTGGATGTGTATTTTGAGGTACTTCTTTATAAACAAAAATAATAAAAGACTATAGAATTTGTTTCAGTTTATTTTGCTGTGTTGCACAGTAGCACCGTAGAGTTGGACTTGAAAGATACTGCACCGCTGGAAATCCACTGGGGATCAGCACAGCGGCCGCAGTCGCTGCGGATGATGGCTGATCCTCCACAACAGACCGCACAGACATCACTGCGTTACGTCCTCTTCATGCACACAATACAGCGGCTTACTCTGGTCTGCAGGTTTCCGGCTTTGAGTGTTTCTGACTGCGGCTTTCTGTTTGAGCAAAAAAAAAAGCGATTTGTATTTATAAACTGTAAGCAATAAAGCATTTTGTACATTCATGGGTATTGCATAAAGTGTGACATTCGCAAGCGTGTTGTAGGTCCCTGCAGCTGTAACTATTTCCTGTTTGTTAATCATCTCATCGGTATACAGCGCAGTATCATTACTGTACATGCTGTACTCACCTGAACATTTCATTCTTATCCACAGTGGCCAGCCAGAAGCTGTACGAGTTGCCGTAATAATTGCAGGTGCCTCGTCCGTGGCACTCGATGAACGGAGCAGAGCGGAACTCCTCCAGACATGAGCCGGGGGAGGCAAGAGCCTGACCAGAGCCCTCAGCACCAGCGCTGGTGTGCTGTCACGCACAGAGACAGAAAGAGTGAGAGAGAGAGAGAGAGAGAGAGAGAATGCAATGTAATATGCTGATAAAGGTTCTAATAATCGCTGTTATCTGTCATTATCTTAAGGTAGAGTGTTTATGTAACATACCATCATGAAGGAGTAGCCAATCCAGAGGGTCTCCCAGTTCTGTGGGCAGGATGGCACCTGAATAGTCTGGCTGTGTATGGCAATCACCATGGCTGGAGCCTCACACACAGAACACCTGCAAACACACACACACACACATTCGGTTTCTATGCTTTGTGGGGACTTTCCATAGACATAATGACTTTATACTATACAAAATTTATATACATTATAATGATATGCATAAGCTATTTATATGCTTATACATATGCATAAGCTATGGGAAACCAATTTTCCTCATCACACAAACTCCTACCGTACTCATGATATATACTGTATATGACACTGTAGCCTCTGTTAATGTGCTTATCTCTTACCTACTGATGAAAGGTTTGATGCTCTCGCCGGTGATGGGTGCCATGCTCATGGGCATGGGCTCTGGTGTGGACAGCCAATAGGAGTAGTCGTTGCGGGAGGCAAAGTTGCAAACATTGTTGATGTTGCAGAACATGAAAGGCATGGTGCTGAAACGACGCAAGCAACTACCAGCCGTACCTGTTGTTAATAAAACAACAACATAATATTCCATGACAGGGTGATCGGAGAAATAAAACAGCAGCACATACAGCATAAAAAACATACAGCAGCCCAAAATTGTATTTACATTCTTGAGCACTTAAACACTATGGAAAAATATGAATGCCTTTGAAAAACATATAATAAAATATCAAGCAAAGTAGCATAGCATTAATATGCTTCAAAATTCAATTAAGGTTTTTTAGCTTTAGACAGATATAATGTATTATTGAAAACAATAAACTGTACCAAATTTAGGCCAAAAAGCATTTTGACACTTTCTGGTTGCTAGAGCACGTGTGAACTTGAAGGGCTCTGACTTGATTCATTTCCTAAAAAAATGACCTTGGGACCTTTTACACTTTTTTTAAGAAAACGTCTAGCATTAAGATGCCACCTAGTTTGATATTTTGTTACTGAAATTCATACATTTTAGGTTTGATGTAAGTGTTCAAGTACTCTTTTTGGGTCCACTATATAATCTTTGCATTTATGTGTGTATTATATTTGATCTCCAGGGTGCAGCCCTGGTGTTACTCACCCAGGTCCTGTCCGTGAGCCCTCTCATTGCCTTGCACATAGAGTAAAGAATAGCCATCATAGATAAGGTTCGTGCCTAGAGGACACAATGGCACCTCTGTGGTCTGGCTGTGGCGTGTGACCAGAAAACCGTGCGGTGAAGGCCCAGATATTGAGGAACCTGGAGGACCCGGAGGACCATCTGGACCAGGAGGGCCGGGGTAACCACGCGGACCTGTACATATTTACACCACAATGACTGTAGAGCTAACACACAGAGGCTCTGAAGCAATGGGCTTTCTAACTAGCTTCATGTTCTTGTCGTTTCCTGTTTTCAGAACCATTATTTTTCTAAGTGGACAATAGGTTGACATATATCAGACGTGGAGCCAAGTATGATTAAATAAAAAGGTCTCAGGCCTTAAATTTGAATAATATTTTAACTTTACCTGGTTGTCCAGCTGTTCCTAAATCGCCCTTCCTTCCAGGTGGCCCGTTAAATCCTGGAAGTCCCATAGAACCTGGGTCTCCGGGGTTTCCGGGTGAACCTAAAAGATGTGACACCAGACGTCATTGACTTCAGAGAGGATTAGGAGGTTGTGAATAACTAATTACTCTAGTTCTGGCGGTCTATCTTAACCCATCAAGTTTAGAATTCCATGACTGACCCCCACAGCTTTTTTAACCCTTGACATAATGTGGTTAAAAAGACAGTTTGAGTAGCTGAGAGAAGGATGCTATCAGCAGATGGTGACATCATCACTTGCTCCCAAATCACAAATGTGACATTCGCTGTGGACGTCAGCTCAACTGTCGCAGATGTGTGATGGTACGGTTGTATTGGTTAAAGAAGAATCTTTCCCAACTGTACTAACATAACCCACACTAACCTGGAAGACCCTGCAATCCCCCAGGTCCTGATGGCCCTTTGATGCCTGGAAGACCTGGAGGTCCAGGAAAACCACGCTCCCCCTTTAAAACAATAGGTGCTGGAGCTATACCTGGATCTCCTTGAGGTCCTATGATCAACAGACGGAAGACAAATATTAAGTGCTGTATATTTATTGGGTGTGTAAAGGAAACCATCACGTTAAAGTTTCATAACTGCATACCACGTGGTCCAGCTTGACCAGGGTCTCCAGGAGAGCCAGGGCGCCCAGGCCCACCAGACAGCCCTTTGGGTCCTACGAAACACATAAGATGTGTGCAAAAGACAATCTTATAAATAAATCTATGAAATAAGCAAAAACAACTCTAGTTGTTAACCTAAAAATGAAATTCTGTATTATTCTGGGGCGGTAATGAATGACCAGCCTACAAGTTTGGAACAACATGAGGTAAGTATATATAATTTTATATATAATTTACATTTTTGAGTGAACTATTCCTTTAAGGCTTAAAGATGGTTAACTGACCTGGGAATCCAGGAACACCTGAAGGTCCAATATCTCCTTTAAACCCACTAGGTCCTGGAGGGCCTGGGTTACCCTTGTCAAAAACAGAACCAATTCAGTATCCACCCAACTGATTAAGTGAGGCGTTAACCAGTCATTACGACCATCTGACTGTACATATTCTCTCAAATCACCATGAAATATTAATGAGTTTAAAATTAAAACGCTAACCACATACAGCCCGTGGAATATAGGGAAACCACTTACTGGGAAACCAGGGGAACCACCATCTCCTTTCAGTCCAGGTGCACCAGGTGTCCCAGGGAGTCCAGGCAAGCCTTTCTCCCCTTTCACTCCTCCACTGCCTGGAGGCCCACGGGGACCTTCTGGACCAGGAGGACCTTCATTTTTACAGAGCAGAAATCAGTTAAGACTCTGTTTGCCTTCATCTCATATCATGAAAGCATTGTCAAAATCATTCAATCATCTGCGTTTGTGCGTATGCTTCTCGTGTGTACTGTATATTGCTGTTTATAGTGCCGAGGTGTGTTTAATTGTCCTGGGTATTCCGGATGCACAGGTAGAGTGATGTGTAACAACAAAAGATGTGTATCTATATTTCTAGAATGAACAGGCATAGGAAAAGAAGGAGAGTAAAAATAAAATGACAATATAACTCAACCCATCCCGAACTCCAATCTAGAGACATTTAATAACAAACAGAAGTGCACAACATGACACGGGTGAGGATTAAACCAAGGGGTCTAACCTGCAGGACCTAAAGCAGGGATAAAGGTGAACCGGTTCCAAAAGCCCAAAAAAGAAGAAAGGTAAAGATGTAAATGTTTAAATCAAGAACACAGCAACATAAGCTACGTATATAATGGATCCCAATGGCTTTACAGATACCAAACAAACAGCTTGGCATTTACAACACTTTTACGTGCATATAATTTTTACAATTCATGTCCATATTCTTGTTAAGCCATTTGGTTATTTCAAATGAGCTAAAATTTACAAGAATCATAAATTAATGAATGCAATACAACAATATTAATGCATGCAAACATCACTGCGTAAAATCTTGAAAATAAGATCTATTCAAACAGAGTTAGAGGAATGCTAAGCTGTACATGTAGTTTCAGTTACAGCGTGCTAATGCTCCACTTTCAACCTGTTTCATAATTATGTTTATACGCATATTGGAGAATAATTATACATAAGGAAGTTATTGTTACTGGCCACACACTATACAGATAAATCAAGAGTAGGAAAAGTTTCTAACACACAGTTTCATCTTGTAGAATCACTTAGGAAATTCTAGATCAGCTCTAGAACAGAAGTTTTCTGACCTGCAGGGCCTGCAAAGATCCCATGCCATCAGGAGGAGCAGAGCCACGGCGTAGCAAACAGAAAATATGTCATACCCAGTGTGTACAAGGTAAAATAAGCCAGTCAGAAACTAGACAAAATGGGCCACCCTTTTCTTTGACTCCAAAAACTACTATATTGTATCTATGAACTGACATCTATGCCAAAACAACTCTAGCAGAATTCTATTCAGAACTCTAGCAGAATAGTGTTTGCTTCTTTATGTTAGCGCTCTGGTGAAGCCCATTTTAAATAGTTCTGCGCTGGCTGTTTATTTCTTAACAATGAGTTCACTGCTCATGCAACGGTGCTGTGACAGGCAGACGGGTACTGTGAACACAAAGTCAATTGTCAGGTGACTCTTTTTCATAGCCACTGACTCTGCTAACAGACTCGGAAACCTGAAGATTCTATTGCTAACGAGAAAGAATAGGGTGGAAGTGAAGACAAATACAGGTAAACAGGTAAAGGTGGGTGTGCAGGACCAGAACAAAATCTGCAGACTTTTTACTTCATTTTTAAAATGGGTTGAATGGTTAAATGTATAATTCAGAGCCACGAGAATTAGAACAGTCTAATTGGTAGCTCTCAATGATAAGCATTCCAGTTCTGTGTAGTCTGGGGCTTTCCACTGACTTCTGTGAGTGCAGATTACATGCGGACCTTTGCACAAAACATGGAAATTCTCCATGAAAAACATGGAACACACAACAAACCAACACTTCTGCACCGATTTGAACACATATAATTAAAGGGACAGTTCAGTTTTTTAACCACCCTGATGTCACTCCAAACCTATACGACTTCTTCTTGGGTATCGTTGAAATCAATGGGTGCCACTGTCGTTTGGTTACCATCTTGATTTATAATATCTTCTTTTGTGTTTCTCAGAAGCCAAAAAAACATACAGATTTGGAATGAAATGAGGCAATGATGGAAGAATTTTCATTTTTGAGTGAACTGTTCCTTTATGAAAAGGGTGTGACATTAAGATCATTTGCAGTGAATGAAATACAAATAATGTGCCTCATGCTTTTTGATTTGAGATTATGTTTGTGCACAATGATAGTGATTTGACATAATCACAATTGCTTGTGAAACATTCCATGCAATGTTCTCCTTTAAGCCAGTATGCCCTCTGGCTCACACTTGCTAAATGTGCTAAGGCAGTAATTCACAACAATTTAGAAGAGCGTATATGGTTGTATAATGTGTATACAGTTGTGTGCTTGACAATGGCACTATTGATCATGCTTTATGATATCTATGTTTTTTAAATATGCTTCAGGAATCCCATTTGAAATATGAAAATAAATATAAATGAAAATATCAGCTTGATATCATTACTTTGACCTTTGATGTCATTGTATAACCCAGAGGGCAGATCTGGCCAAAAGGAGGAGGTGTTTAACTTACCGCTTCTTCCTGGGGGACCAGGCTGCCCTTGGTTACCTTTAGATCCCTGCAAACTCAGACCTGCAGGGCCAGGTGGTCCAACTGGACCAGACTGGCCAGGCAACCCAGAAAATCCTGGGTCACCCTTTGGACCTGGAAAACCAGGGGAACCAGGAGAACCAGGATAACCAGGGTCTCCTTTAGGTCCTGTGACATGAGAAAAACAGTAAGTTACTGAAATGTAACTTAAGTACAATGTAATGAGTAAACTTACAGCATTCTTTAGGTGTAAAAACTGATGATCAGAAAAACTCTCAGTGCTTTACCTTGCAACCCTGGCAATCCAGGGAGGCCAGGGGCACCAAAACCTGGAGCACCTGGGTAAAGAGTTGAAATTATTTAATGTATGTTACGCTAACCACAAAAAACTTCCTTGTACTCTGTATTCAGTATGTTACATAAAGACCATATGGCTATTACAGCATGTACTCCGAAGTGAGTGAAGAAGTGACTAACCTGGTTCACCCTTTAGTCCTGCTGGTCCCGGAATTCCATCTCGACCGGCCAAACCTTTATCACCGGAGATGCCAGTTAATCCAGGTCGTCCAGGATCTCCTGGCCTACCAGGTGCTCCACTAAGGCCAGAAGAACCTGGAGATCCATCTGCCCCTTTGGGTCCGGGAATCCCAGGTGCCCCTTGGATTCCTGGCAGTCCTGGTTCACCCTTAAATCCTGGGCTTCCGGTCAACCCAGGAGGTCCAGAAAGACCAGGTTGGCCTTTCAGACCAGGGGTTCCAGAAAATCCTGGATTGCCTGGTTCACCCTAGTAATTTAAGAGCAAAACACTTTTTAAAACATAATATTTAAAGTTTAGTTCATAACTTGTCAAACACATCTACATCTAAATATCTATGATATTTATTGTACTTTATTAAACTCTATAATATACCCATGTACAGGCAGGAAATCATTTTTCTTACTTTTGGCCCGGGACCTCCTGGTATTCCATATCCGGGTGAGCCAGGATCTCCTTTGGGTCCTGAGAAGCCAGGTGCTCCTGGTAATCCAGGCAGGCCATTTCTCCCTGATTGGCCAGGGTTTCCTTTCTCTCCAGGAACTCCTATAATAAGAAATAGGTTTTAAAAACTGTGACATGACAAGGGTATTTTGTTTAAAGCTTGTGGAAATGAGAGGCCGACCTGGTAACCCCATCTCCCCCATGCTACCCTTCAGTCCTGGGGCTCCCAGGGTCCCTGGATTTCCTGGTAGACCAGGATCCCCTTTAGGGCCTAAACATAACAAAAATAAATTACTGGTCAATGACCAAATAGTCAACATACAAGTCTATATATTTTACATGTTTTGCAAATAGTTTTGAATCTGGGTCTGGCAAAAAGACAAACTTCAACAAAGATGCTTTAGGTGGTTTTAAACTAATTGATTAATTAACTTTCATGTTTACACAAGTTTTTTTATTTAGTATTTCGTCAGTTTTCCTGCTTTACCTGGAGGTCCTGGTTGTCCTGGCCTTCCATCCTGCCCAGGGAATCCAGAGTCTCCCGGGACACCAGCAATACCCTTTGCTCCTGGTGCTCCACTTAAACCTGTGTGACAGAAAATCACAGAGATTCTAGGATACAGTATATGCAGAGTTTGCACATTTCTGACGGAAACATCTGTTGCTATTGTATGATGCCACTGTCATACAATACAAGGGGGCCAATTGCTCCCTGGGAGCTGCAGTGCTGTCCACCGTGGGTGTGTGTTTTATAGTTTGCAGTGTGTGTTCACAACTAACCCAACTAACTGAATGGGTTAAATACAGAGGACACATTCTCTGTATTTTACTTCACTTTGTCATAGTTATCTATTAAAAGAAGCAGAGATGCACTCCAGCATCCCATCAAATTACTTTATTTACTATCATGTAAATTCCATTAAATTTACACATTACAATTACTTTCCTATAATCCTAAAGATAATTCATGATAGAAATGTGTTCCACAAGTAACAAGTTTAAAAATTGTGACTAAAAAAGAATGTTATCAAAGACAAATACTAATATTGACTTGATAAAACCTTATTTGTAAAGCTATATGTGCCTTACAGAAGGACACATAGATAAACAGGTAAACAGATATGCAGATAAGATGCATTAGCAGATCTTTGATGCATTACAGTTTTGATCCGTTACTGTAAATTGCTCTGTGACATTCATAGGTTGATTGTAAACTGTGGGACTACTACTACAAAAATACACAAAAAAATAAATGTTGTTTCTCTGAGCAGATAAACCTATTTATCAGCTGTGCTTGTGTCTCCAATGAGCTTCACAACCCTCTTAACCAGTTAAACTTCTGCTGCTTCACAACCCTCTTAACCAGTTTAACTTCTGCTGTCATTTCAGTCTAACCTTATACGAATGGAATTCAGTGGAGTATTTAACAGCATGCTGGCTCACCTGGAGTGCCGGGCTCTCCTTTTTGTCCTTTATTTCCAAGTGAAGGTGGACCTCCTGGTGGGCCTCGAATGCCTGGTTCACCTTTGTCTCCCTTTGGTCCGTCATAACCAGGGTTTCCTGGTCGTCCTGTGACACCATCATCTCCTGCAGGTGCACAGAGCAGAATAATGTTTCATTCTATAAAAGACATTTTGGTTTTTTTCTTCAAAGATCTAAGCAGAAGAAAATCATGGTAGCTAACCTTTTGGTCCTGGAAAGCCTGATCTGCCAGGGTTGCCTGGGGCACCAGAAGGTCCCGGGGCACCCATCCCGCCCATGTCCCCCTTAGATCCTGTATTATTTAAATAGAATTAGAGAAGAGAATCCAGGTTGTAGAAACAAAACATAATAAATTAAAATGGACAATCTAAGGTAAATAAGTAAAGTGAATTATATTACCAGGCAGTCCAGGTAGACCATCTTGACCAGGTGTGCCTGGAACCCCAGGTGGGCCAGTTGAGCCAGCAGGCCCAGGAAGTCCAGGGCTTCCTCTGTCACCCTGCAAACCTGGAATACTAAAACCTGGAGAACCACGATCTCCCTTCCCTCCATTAACACCAGGAGTTCCTGGTATAAAAAAAAGGACAACATCGTCTTGTATTGAAACACTACAGAATCATTATTTGGGTACTGTACATGAAATGTGCTTTTTCTGACATTTGATCAGTAATCTTAAAATTTAAGACCATTCTTTCTGGTCTCAAACATCATTGAGACAGGACACTGAAACAATTGCTGGCATACCAGGAGATCCCATAGGGCCAGGAGGTCCAGGAGGACCAGGGGGGCCCTGAACACCATAACCAGGGGGCCCCGGAGGGCCACGAGAACCAGGACCACCAGGAAAACCAGGGTCACCTAAATTTAGAATGCAAAGTCTTAAACATCTTTGTTCTCAAACATCTTTTTATTATGTTTATGTCAGTATCACAGGCAGGGCATCTCTGTTGTACCCTGGTGTACCCTCAGTTTAGACATGAAATAGTTCTCTACCTTTAAATCCAGGCGCACCATCTAGACCTGGTCTCCCTGGTGCACCAGGGCTTCCAGGAAAACCAGAATCACCTTTAGGCCCAGAGAAACCTTTAGTCCCTGGAAGTCCTGGAGAACCTGTAGGGCCTGGCAAACCATAACCTGGCTCTCCCTTTAGAAACAAAGACAATATTAAAACAATTTAAACTCAAAATCCATTACTTTCCTTTAAAATCTTCAATGTGATAGAATCATTAGTGAAGTATATTAACTAATATTGCATATTGTATAGTGCATGTATGATGTTTCATACTTTGGATCCAGGGAAACCAGGCTGACCGGGCAGTCCATCCAAACCTGGCCGTCCAGGAACACCAGGACCACCAGGGGAACCAGCAATACCAGGAAATCCTGGAAAACAGGGATAAATCTGTTAGTCATAAAGACAAAACAATTCTCTTACCATCCAAATAAAGAAAAAATGAATATATATTGATACAACATGCCTAGTGAGTCATTTAATGCATAAACAGAGGCAATACATTAATAATATAATACACACCTTTAGAACCAGGGGGTCCTGGCAAGCCAATACCAGGAAGACCAGGCTCTCCTTTTGCCCCGGGTAGGCCTGGGAACCCTGGCTGTCCAGGTGAGCCAGAGTTACCTGTACAGATAAGGGACCAGTCTTCGTTAAACCTCTGAATTCTAAATTTGTCCCACATACTATTTTATTTCACTGGCATTTTTTCTTCTTTACCTGGACTTCCTGGCAAACCAGAATCTCCGTCACGTCCTGGAGGTCCACGCTCACCTTTCTCTGACACTGCCAGACCAGGTTCACCTTTTGTTCCTATCCATTTATACCAACATTGAGATAATGTCATTTCCAAACCGGACAAGCAATATAACTTATCTCTATCTTTACTTATAACGCAAATCTCAATCAAGGAACACTACATAACGAATGAATGAATATAACATAATAAACAAGACATTTGTGTGACTTCTCACCTGGGGCTCCAGGCACACCCGGTCTTCCTGAAACACCCTGGATACCTTTTTCTCCAGCGGGTCCCTGAGGCCCAAATCCTGAGGGACCAGGCGAGCCCCTGTCTCCTGGAGCACCCGGCAAGCCAGGGACACCCGGGGGACCTTGTGCACCTTTTACTAGTGCAGAGCCCTTTAAGAATCCAGTTTGAAATGATTTACAGGGCCCCATACAAACAATGGTCACACAAGTCACCACTACTGAGATCTTAAAGACATATCTCGAGTACTGGACTAGTTTGTTATTTCACCTGCCAAACGAGTGTTTGCACAGAAGTCTTAAAGCTGCAATCCGTAACTTTTGTCTCTCTACCATCATATCTGAAACATTACATTATTATTTTTATTATAATTATGATTATTATTTTCTTAATGTGGATGGCAAGTTTAAATGGCAAACAACTGCCGCACGAACAAGCTACAACTGCTGCACCATCTACAGTACCCAGACATCTTCTTTATTTATTATTGTTGCAAATCAGGGTAAGATAAGGAGATCGTGTTGAACACTGATCTGTCCTGAACTTGCTCAGTAACTGACTTTGTTCATTTTTAACCAAATAAGTTATCGATTGCAGCTTTAAATTCACAGGGTGATAGAAATTATAAAAAAACATTAAATTGACTGAATTTTGTGCAAAAAACATAACTAACTTTTTAAGTGAACCTCAGTAAAAAATGATTAATGTATTATATGGCCTCTTTATAATATTAACTTATTTAGTATTCCATGAATTTTTCTGGTAAGTAATTTATATTCAAGAGACAAAGAGGTTGTAATAAACAGAGACTCACAGGTGGTCCTTTGGGGCCACGGGCACCAGGCACTCCATCCTGACCAGGTCTTCCTTCCAGTCCTGGCAGTCCCGGAGAACCAGGAAAGCCTGTGTCTCCCTTTTCTCCTTTCACACCCAAAACAGAGAGGGCCTCACCTGGGTCACCCTTCTCTCCAGGAAATCCGGGCGCACCCTGAGACCCTGGTAAGCCCTGATGGTAGATACATCAATCACACACTGAAATGACATGGAGACTTATAAACACTGAAGAGTGTGAAGTGATTTTTGCTATTTCTGAACAAATTTAAAGAACGTTGTCACTTTAAACAAAAAAGAAGGTAGTCAGCAGTGAGAGGAACATGAGGGAGCGAGCACTCACAGGCTGACCCATGAGCCCCGGTACTCCTGGAAATCCTCTGTCTCCTTTAAAACCAGGAGATCCAGGTACACCTGAGAAGAGGATCAGTGGGATGTTCATTTTGAAATGCATCTATATATTTAAATAGCCTAGTTTTCTGAGACTTCATCCACCTATTTGATATAATAATGTTAAAAAAAACTTTAAAAGTTTTTTTAACATTTATTAAGACAACACTGGAGAATAAAACACATTGCATTCTCCTTAAAACATCATGCTACAGGAGAGTTCTTATGTTAAGTTGACTTAAATCTTACCTGGAGTTCCAGGAGGTCCTGGATCCCCTTTAGGTCCAGGGATAGGGTTTCCATTAACAAAACAATTTACGCACGTCTCTCCTTTTTGACCTGGGACAAAAGACATAAGAAATCTTTAGGCATATTTTCTTCTGAAAACTGTGTGCGTGGGGGGACGTTATAAACCTTATTAGCTCATGAACGTTAATTAGGTGGCATATAATTTCCCCAGTCGTCCATAAATCCATCGTTTTATGTGGCTGGGTACAACTTATTTGGTGGAAAAGACCTAGGCACCAGGACATGTTTTTTGGATACTGATCTCAGATTGGGAAGCTGGTTTCCTACTAGGCTTTCATATCTAGTCTAAGCATCTAAGTCCTTGGTCAACCAGCTTTATTAGAAAGACCATACAGATTCATAATAATGGCTGCCACACCCTTGTAATTATCTGTTATTTTAATTCTAAAAATAAAATAAAATACAGACCCTTTTGTCCTGTTTCTCCAGTAAATCCACGCTCCCCCGTCAGGCCGGGAGAACCAGGAGGGCCTGGTGGACATTCCAGCTCGCCGTTGAATATTCCTGGGGGACCAGGAGGTCCTTGGAGTCCCTGGGGACCTGGAAATCCTGGCCTCCCAGGCGGCCCAGGAAGGGAGATTCCAGGCTGTCCCTCATTACCCTTTTCTCCCCTCTCCCCAGGTAAACCTGGTGAACCTGAGGGTCCTGGACCTCCGATTCCTACAATTAAAGTGAAATGCTTTGTGCATATCATTTACATTTAGGCATTTGGCAGACGCTTTTATCCAAAGCGACTTACATTGCATTATACTACACATTGATCATTATACATTAAGTATGTGCAATCCCTGGGATCGAACCCATGACTTTGGCGTTGTTAACGCCATGCTCTAACCACTGAGCTACAGGAAAGCCGTAGCTCATATATCATGCATGTTTCTTAACTGATGTTTTGAAAAAACATGATCTGCATGCTGCTTACCTGGGGGACCTAGTGGACCAGGTGGCCCTTCAACACCTAGTAGAAAAATAAGAGAAATAGATAAAGAAGTACAAAAGTTCTGTTACATAAGAGTTCTGTTATGGGTGTACGATAAGGTGCTTACGCAAGCAGAGACTGCACAATGGCAGTGCATGGCACATTTGCTTGTCTCTTCTACATAGCACATAACCTTCACAATAATATCTTTGAAAAGGGTCCGAATGCTTCTTAATGGTAGTTACATAAAATCAAAAGCTGTTCCATGGGGATCAATCTGGGGAATTGAGACGTTCCATGGGAACCAAGTGTAAGTGGTGTCGACAAACCTTGAAATCCTTTGTCTCCTTTAGGACCAGGCGCTCCAGGATCCCCACGTTCTCCTTTTGGTCCTTCGCCTGGAAATGGTATGTTCTGGTGGTTAAACAGGAAGTCTTTTTTTAAAAACGAATTATAGATATTACAATCAATATTATGTCTATGCGTCTTCAAACAGAACACAAGAATGAAAAAGGGAAACATCAGACATACCCCATATCCTGGAGGTCCAGGAAGGCCTCGATCACCTTTCTCACCCTTAAAGCATTCATTAAAAATTGCTTGATGAATAACGCATTAATGAAGACATGCATCGTATTGACTGTCTTCTTATTAATGACTTGTTGCTTTTAAGCTGTGAAAAAAAATCTCTACTTACTCTTCCACCATCTCGCCCAGGTAGACCAGGAGAACCTGGTCCTCCTGTGTCACCCTAAGAGAGATGTGTCAGAAGAAGCGTCATTAAATACCATCATCATATGCCATCATCAAAACTCTAGTAAGCAGCTACAGTAGTAAGCAGCTACAGTAGTAAGCAGCTACAGGAGTAAGCAGCTACAGGAGTAAGCAGCTACAGTAGTAAGCAGCTACAGGAGTAAGCAGCTACAGTAGACACTTACCGGAAATCCACTGAGGCCTGGGTCACCATCTTTGCCAGGTTTTCCCTTGCAACAATAAACATATCAGCACGTAAATATCAAAAGATGCTGCTTTTGTAATGTGTTGCTTTACTGTGTTTTGTCTCTGTGGACATCCACTCACCCTCTTTCCGGGTTCCCCTGGCTCTCCTTTCCCACCCTTCTGACCACCCTGAGGACCCTTTAAGAGAAAGACAGAACTTAAAATGATAAACAAAATCTAAGAAAACATTTGACCCCCAAGATCAACGCATGTATCATTTTATATGTATGTCTGCCCCAGGCAAAATTTAGGTTGTAAAAATGTTTATGTAATGTTACCATATGTACCAAAAACCTTAATGTTATTTTTGAAGTTCTAGGAACATTCAAAACATCCAGTGTTTGGTTATAAGAATGTTTTTCAAACAATTATTTTGTAACATTGTTTAAATGCTCCAGTAACAACTTAAGAATAACATTATTGATTTATGGTCTATAACATTGTAACATGTTCTACTAATGTTACTGCAAGAACATTGTTTGATAACTTTAAGAGAGCTTTTAGAGAATGTTAGTCAACGTTCTGAGAATCCTCTTTGTTAGCTGGGGTCTATCTATCCCCTTGGCATTAACATGTATTTTAGGTCATCAAATCACAGTTGAATAGCACTTTAACACATTAATAACTAGGTGAACATGCACCCAAAATCCCTTGTGACTTTGCGACTACTAATAAGTAACGGTTAAACAGATACAATGCTTAAAACAAACAGAAAGGTACATACAGGAGGTCCAGGGGGGCCTGTATATCCAGGATCTCCAGGTGGACCACGATCACCCTATAAAAAAATGCATTAACAAAAAAACCATTAAAACTCACACATAAAACACTATGATAGACTGTTTGTTTTGTCACAAATGTTTGTTTTGATTTGACGCTGTGTATAAATATCAGTCTGTCTTGTACCTTTTCTCCTTGTTGAATTTCTGTGTGAGGCGGTCCTATAACTTCTCCCACCTGTCCTGGAGGCCCTGGAGGTCCTTTTAATCCACGCTCACCCTTAACATCCAAATAAACACACATTAAATATGCCATTGTTAACGACCCTATTGTCCATGCATGTGATTTTTCCACACCTTCTCTCCTTTGGGTCCCTGGAAATTCAATCCCATGTTTCCCTGTAAGGCAAAGTGACACATTAAACACACTCAACACTGACACATGTAGACCATGATGCCGTTTAACTCCAGAATTCATATTTACCTTGGGACCTGGTGGACCAGGAGGGCCTGGACGACCCTAAAGAATTAAAAAAAGATTATCAATATAATTAAATCATATAATTTGCGAAAAGCTAAGAATTGTACAAGTCTCCAACATTGAAGAAACAGACTCATTCACAGTCCTTCATCTGTATGACTCAATGTTTGTATAATCAAACAGAGAAACAAAACACAGAGATGGTCTTACCTCATAACCTCGGGGACCAGAAGGCCCTACAGGACCTGGGAGACCTGGGGTTCCAGGATCTCCCTATATGTGAACCATAAAACCAAAGTGTTATGAGGCAAAATCAATGCACATTTAATTCAAATCTATTTAATCTGTTGATAAAGAACAAGTACCCTGGAGCCCTGGGAACCAATAAAACCAGGTCCTCCATTTTCTGTATAGATATTTTCAATGACTTCCCCAGGTTCTCCCTGCAGCAGAACAGAGAGAGGTTTAAATATTATTCCACATTTTTGCTAATATGAATCACATTTTAATTTAAAGGAAGTGCGTAGAAAATGAACTTGGCATCATAACATTGAATATTTGCCTTTTGTCCTGGAAAACCTGATGGACCCTGTGAAGACAAGACAAAACAAAATATTTTAACAATAATGACCAGGAGAATAAAGAAAGATCTTTGCACCCTTTAAATGAGTCATGAAGCACTTACTTGGGGACCCTCTAAACCTGGAAGACCTGGACTTCCTGGAAATCCTCTATCCCCCTATATAAAACACACATACTGTCATACACACATATATACTGTGTGTATATATATATATATATATATATATATATTATACAAACATTTATTTTAAAGTATAGTTTAATTTTCCCTGTTACATTTAACCGATCAGTGCATTGATAAGGGGTTTAGTTACTGACAAGTATTGCCACATACTTTAGTCCCATTACAGCCTGGAATTCCCCTGGGTCCTGGTGCACCATCCTGTCCTGGGAGACCCTGTCAGTCAAAAAGAGCACAGTTATGTTTATGTCTATCATCATTGGGAATTAGATGCAATATCAGGAGAAACAACAGCGTGACACACATGCCAAAAGAGTCTTACATCATATGAGAGACAAATACTGGAAATGTACTATGTCATCTAATTAAGAAATATACCTAACAAGTCTGTCTACAGTCTGTTTCTTTTTTCTTAAAAACAATATAGTTGATTCACTCACTGGAATTCCCGGTGTTCCAGGGAATCCTGGCAATCCAGGAGGTCCCTGGGAAAAAAACAGAAACAGTCAGCAGTTGTGAATGAACCTAGACCAACTATGAGCCAGAAGATGTTCCTGAGAAAACCTCACTCTTATTCCTTTAGGTCCGAATGGTCCTGGAGGTCCATCATCACCCTGGAAAAGAGAAAATAAGTTTAATACACTGCTAGTGTTAGTAATAGTGTTAGTTCCGCTGATTGATAATTGATCAGCAGTTAATCTCTGTTGTTTGATGAAATGACAAACATTGTGATCTGACCTTCTCTCCACGAGGTCCAACTGGCCCTTCTGGTCCAGGGAAACCTGGAACACCTGGCTGGCCGGGTAGTCCGGGAAACCCTTGCTCACCCTGTGACAAAACAAAACGAGAAACAAAACATTAGCTGCAGGACTGACTGCTCACTTTGATTAGCTAGTGAATATAATTATACATTCATATGTGCCTACAGGTGTCAGTCTGCATGTGAGGCTGTCTGAAGATTCACACCTACCTTCTGTCCTTTCACACCACTGCAATCACACTTAGATCCAGTGCCACAGCCATGACACGCCTGAGGACACAACACATGTACAGTCAGCCGCACGCACACAATAAATCATCTGTATGATGATGTCACAGCTTTAGACATGAGGGATTCAAACTCAGTTTGCCCCAAAGTTTGGCATAAAAAGGATCTACCTAACAAAGTAGATTTTTCTGTCAAAATACAGTCAAGGTAAATAAAGATCTTTATAGTTTATGAAGTTTCATCACTCATCATCAGAAGACCAATGAAGCCATACAGTTGAGCTGCCTGTGAACTGAGCTGCTATTTGATGTTCATAACTAGAAGAATTTATATGCGTTTACAGATATATGAGCCAATACTGGAAACAACAGAGTTTGCATATTTGTTTGCAATCCCCCTTTTTATAAGCTAACCAAATGTACAGAGGATTTCTTACAAAACAATTCTATAGCAAATTCAAACACAATAAACAAATATTGCATTATGTATTAAATGCATGATGCGTTAAATGTATTATGCATGATATCCACCGTTATATAAATATGAATATAAATGAATACGACAATGATGATTTTTAATGCGGACACTAGATGGCGCTATTTGTCTCCCCTTGAGATAAGCACCGACCACCGCTGCATAGCAGAAACATTAGCAAAGCAATAATCTTCAAAATGTTTTAAAAATTCACTGTTTACATTATGTAAAAGTGTATATCATGTAGGCTTTATAGCCCGGATCAGGTTACTGACCCCTTGACCAAAGCCGTACTTGTATGCCTGTATGTTACGCACATAAAAAAGCACCAATCAGGAGTGTTGCCAAGATGGCTGCCGAGGAAACTGTCTTGTAATAAGCACAAACACACAACTAACACAAACACTGGTTGTTTTTATACATATTATATTTAAGTAGAAATACTTGAAATTGATACTTTTCAGAACTGAATTTTAAAAAATGATGGGGTTTTCCTCACCTCTGCCTTTTATCTTGCACCAAAACATTTTCACATATCAGAACACATTATATTATCGTATCATCGAATCCTGCGTTGCCCCATAAAACTGTCTAAACGGGCATCTCACATGATTTTGAGACACAAACAATGTTTTACATCCTGTGTTAAATCATTTGGAAATAGACTATTAAGGGAAAGGAAAACACAGTTACATGTATAAAAGGTAACAGGAGTCTGTAACAAAGCT
>JAZGTI010004393.1:12950-28263 GCA_036877585.1 Botia kubotai | reverse complement strand
CCTCACCCAGTTTTAAGCCTCCTACACAGCTGTTTCTGTTTCAGTTCATGACTGGGTTTCAACCTACGTGTGACATTGATGATCATTAGCACCTGATTGGTATAATTGGTTGATCATACACCTGACTATAATCCTACAAAATCCCTGACTTTGTGCAAGTGTACCTATAAGAATTGATGCTGGTTTGAAGGCAAAAGGAAGTAACACCAAATATTGATTTGATTTAGATTTTTCTTTTGTTCGCTCACTTTGCATTTTGTAAATTGACAAAAATAAACAATCATTATTTATATTTCTGAAAGAATTCTTTGTTTACAGCATTTTTTCACACCTGCCTAAAACCTTTGCACAGTACTGTATATACACAATTTAATACCAGCGTACAAAATCGCTAAAACAACACACTTATTTTACACAATGTTTATTAAAAATATATGTTATAATTGATTGTAATAACGAAGACCATTACAAAGAACGCAACTAGAAGCAAAAGCAGAAAACTAGGATTTGGCTAGTCATCTGACCACAACATATCAGCCCCCATGAGGCAATTCACTCCATGTGGACTAAAACAATTTTTATCAGGCTACTGACATGACTGGAATCTCTCTGGAGTGTACATGATATTACACATTTTACAAAATTTTTAAAAGTACTAATTATCTTCTTGTGTCCTTTTTGTGAGATATTCAAATTCTAAACGGAAAAAAATAACGAAGTGCACGTTCCAACTGAACCAACTGTCCACAACTTTAATAGTTTAAAAAAAGACTTGCTGGTGAATAAACAAACCTGTCTCTGGACGCGGGGTGAAGCAGTGTGAAGCAGGCAAAAGAGGTTTTGCAGCAGGGTGAGCTGCTGAGCCAGATACTGCCTACCAACATTAGATCCCCTCAAGGCTAGAACCATAGACAGCAGCTCAAAACAGTAAGCATCAGATGAGGCATCATTATCACTGGGCTAAGAGTTTGCATTCTCCTTGCTGGAGATGGTGTGCTCCCATTCCTCATGAACACGCGTGGCCTTCATACGGATGGCTTGGACAATATGGGCACATACCTTGCCAGAGGATATTTATTGTTATTAAATAAAAAGAAAGCATAAAGAAGGTAATTACAATGATGAAAAGACCTACACGCATTTGCTTTGTATAACAATCACCCTTCTGGCCCAGCCATCTTCGTGAAGTATATATGTGATGCTGCTTTAGAATTTCACCCTCAAGTTATCTCAGAAGGCAACCAATCATGCTACCAAAGAGGCAAATTTTTAGAGTAACAGTATGAATATAATCCCAACCATGTGTTCCTTCAAGTCTGCATCAGATTGAGCCTGAAGACAAAATGTTTACAAAACAACTTTTTATGGTTCCGCACTTAAAAAGACCACTGGGCAATGACTGTAAACCACCAAACACACAACACATGCTAGTATTGACCTTGTCCTCTCCCTCAGGTGACGAGAGTAGGCTCTTCTCCTCATGTTCTGGTGTTGGTTCGGTATCACCACAAATAAGTTTTCCAAACACCTACAAAAAACATCAAATTGTGTATTACATTACTATAACATTTTGAAATACCGTAAAGCAAGATAAAATTATAACAAGCAATCAAACCAAGTGTAAAAGCACTTTATTTTGGGCAGGTTTCAAACTCACCTGTGAGGTAATCAGGCGGAACACACGTAGCATCTCTGCCTCACAGCTCTTCTGCTGGGCTACACTAGTTTATATCTGCCCAGCAATCTTGATGCTCTCACCCTCCTTCCAGCCAAGAACTCTGACCTGTCGTACCCTAAGCGTGTTCTCAGGACCCTTAATCTCAATCCTGACCACATGGTGGTGCCCTCCAGGCAGCTCACTGGTGACCCAGCCCATGTGCCTTAAATCCAAGTCAATCTGACACAACAAAAAGTTCACTGAATAAAATGACCCTGAAAACCCAAGGGACTTAGATTCTGATTTTGTTATCTACATTTTCATGCATACTTTGATAACCATTTCTGGTATTGCTGTGTGGCTCTGAAAAGTTTACTGGACCTCAGGACATGTGACATATAAACCAGTGTTTGCGTTGAAAATGACCATGTGTGCAATTGTCAGATGTCTGTGTATATTGTGGCATACTGATGTAAATAAATGACAGCAGCCTTTTCGGTCTATGAAGTTATCTGATGCTTAATTTTGGAAAAAGCTTTAAAATGTGATCTGCTATTTGTTACAGCATTGTTGCATTGTGAAAAGCCTGTTTTGTAAAAGATGTTTTCAGAATTTATTGCAATTTGAATTTTTGTTAACAAATAAACACAAGCAGTAGCTCCGGTAACTGTATTGTAAATGTAAATGACCACTGAGACACTGAGACTGAGAAATGGGTAGTTGGGTGAACTATCCCTTTAAATCATTCCTAACTTCTTCTTCTGCTGCTGCTTGCGTTTTGGAGTGATTAATTATTAACCAAAGACCATGATGGAAATTTTAGAACCCAGGCAGTAAAATAGAAGAACAGTGACTAACAGCACAACATAATTCAGTCCCACCTGTTTGATCCTGCAGAGATCTTCCACAGCCTTCCCACACAGGAATGTAATTGATGTTACTTTATTCTAAGAGAACACAGATTATAGTAATATAATCATTAATATATTTATTAATCAGCTAATATAATCATTAGCTGTTTGAAATAAAATGAAAGAATGACCAAACATTAACTTAAATTAACAGAGCAATAGAGCCTAAAGATTGGACTTACTCCAATGTCACGGGAGTTGTCCACATGTACAGAGACATAGGAAGCAACGATTCCTTTAACACAGCTAATAGTGATGCTAATAGTTTTGTTCTTATCTTCATCCCCAGACTCCCAGAATGTCTCAGTGGAGCCGTCAGTTAGGCTGCCAATCATGGCTGGTCTACTGGATGTTTTAATGTCCACCAAGCTAGTCAGACCTTTCAGACAGGTCACCACACAAAGTTCCTGCAACAAATACGATGTTATGGTTTGCAACAAGAAAGCAGATCTATGCTGTCAGTTCATAGAGATGAAAAATTTTCCAACCTGACTAATAGCTTCATATCTAGACTGGACACTGATGTTAAAACTCTCCTCGCTGTCACCATCGTCTGATTTGGACAGGATGTTATTGATATGGTGAAACACATTACTCTGGAATTGATGATCCGACTGTTTGAATTTAAGGCTCCAACACCTAGTGAAACAGCAAAACAAAGAAACTGGATTTTTTTTAAGCAAATATATCTGGTGTTCACCTGTGTAGAACTCGCTGTCATGATGTTGGCTGGTTGGTTGCCAGGGTGTTGCTAATCATTTACCACCAATGATCAGCCCCCAGTCACAATAAAGTCTGGTAAGGTATTACAGATTTCTGCTGGTTCAGCTTTTCCATAGGGTGAAGATACCTTAAGGCCATCTGCTGGAGGGAGCTTCCACTAGGCAGGGACATCATAAGATCAGAGATGGTTTGGAAAAGACGGTGGAAGGTGTCAGGAAGCGGGTGAGCTGCTTCTCCAGCAATAAGTATGTCAGAGAGTGGGTGCTCACAGATGCCTAAAACCTTCTCCTGCAAGAAAGTAAACATCTGGTGTCAGAAGCCTCTGGCTGTAGTTTAAGTTATCGCAAGTGAACAGTGACTTTTAGCAAACAATTAGCATTATTGCAAACCTTCTCAAGGTTGTCTTTGTTTCCTTTGTTCTCCTCTTTCTCTTCTTCCATTTCAAAGAGAGATGTTGTCAGAGATGCCACAAAGTGCCACAGAATATCATGGAGGGAGGTTGTTTGAGTCACATTACATAACAGCCAGTTAAATGCCTGAGAGGCAAACACAAAACAAAAGGTTTATTAATTCCAGAAATCCCACACCTTTTGACCCAATGAATTTCCAGGACTTCATGATTACTGCAAAGAATTAAAAAAATTATTTATAGAAAAGTTGCTCAAAGATTTTTTCCTCAAGAGCAATTTCTAGCTGAAGATATATTTTACCTAGAAAAATTGAAAAAAAATTCACAATTATTTTTAATGTCTTAATGTCCATGACTTTAAGATTTTTCTAATCACAATTCCCTAATACTTTTATATTCTCCATGACTGTGGGAACATTTGTCTATGTCTTTTGTAAAAGTGTATAGACATCTGAAAGGTCACTGCTGACCTCCATGGCAAACACCCTGCAGGCTGATTTGCGGAGCGCATGTTTCATGGCCACTTCCAGACCCTCTAGGTCATGATGCTGGATTACGAATGCCAACACAGGCCACTGAAAGTTCCTCTCGCCTTTGTTAAGAGAGCCATGGGCCGAGATCAGTCGAGACAACTCAGGAGAAGAGTGACGAAGCAAAGAAGAACCAACTTCTGCAGACACCAACAGAAATACTCAAACTCAAACAAAATCACTTTTTTTAAATTACAGTTTTGTCATCAAACAAATCCATTAATATTTCAGTAATCAACAACATGTCAAATTTAATGATGATGACAATACCATTTTTAAGAACATTAATTGCATTAGGTTGCATTAATAAGAACAAATACATTAAAACAAAGGTGCAAGGCTAGATACTACTGTAGCAGCACATGGACCCAGTTGTTCAAAAGTCATTTTTATTTTTATTTTGCTCTTTATTAGTTTACCTTCGAGTCAGGTAAAGCAAATCCCTATAAATAATCCTACAAACAGCTGTGCAGAGCTGTATTTTTAATGCAAACATAAATAAAATATTTATTTATTTATTTGTCACGTCACCACATTGTGTGATATGTGATCCCATTTGTATTTGTAAAAATGTAAAATGTGTATCAGGGTGATCCAATCCAATTTTGCTTAAAAAAATCAACACAAATGTAAAATAGATTACCTGATTTCCAAATCCATATCATTATAATTCAGATTAATTTTTTAACAACTGGTACAAATTTACAAATCCTAACTATGGTAAAGAATAGGCTCATAAATATTATTTGGTTGCAAGACATTCCAGAAAGGTACCAACCAGCAGTCAGTAAAATAGGACTCATATTTTTGTCATACACATACAGAATTAGTTGGTATTGGTATTACCGATAACAAAAGAAAAACATTGCTAATATCTCCGATACAAAGTCATAAAGCATTAGTCATTAAATTCAGAACACAACTGTCACATTACATAATATGAAAATGGTATGGTAATGTTATGTGATAATGTTGTTTAGCTACTTAAACCTCAGTGATTATTGTTTTGGTAATTATATGAAGTAATTAATTGTTTGTACTTGTGTTATATTTGTGTACAACTGTACCTGCATCCCCACTGTGTACCCTGCATCTGGGTACTGCCTTTACTCGTGCTGGGAGGACGGAGTGCTGCTTGTCATATTCAGAGGCCACCACTGAATATGAGCGCTGAAATACTGTCCTCTTGGCTGTGTCACTGTCTGTGATTGGGCTTGTCTCCAAACTAAACAAACAAACAAAGTCACCAAAAAGTCCTACAGAGATAACAGCATTTCTGCTATATTCATTTTGCTATGGTGGGCTGCCACACCAGAAATCATCTGTCACGGCTGTAGCTTCTCACTGATGTCTCTGTGTAAACATAAACATAATAAAACCTGATAATGCAATAACTTCCTAACAACATTAAATGTCTTTACCAATTACCTATTATTTACATTGTATTGCAGGTAAAGACAGAACTAAGGAACATGCTTCAGAGAGACCATCTGGCAGCATGGATGCATATAAGCATTAATGGCCCACCACTGTCTGAGTTTCCCTACAAAAGCCTTAGAACTGTTCTTTAAAAAAAAACAAGAAAAATCTGATGTTCTCAGTCAGGCTTTATGGCCTGTCACTGGGACTAATATATTTTCTCTTACTGTGGCAGTTTAAATCTTTGCAAATAAATATCTTCTGATATGTATTCTGACAAAGTTGCTTCTCTATGGTCAAAAAAATAAAGGACAGCAGTCCTAAAAACAACAGCCCGGAAAATGGGTAATTGGAAGCAAACAACACTAGAGGCATTCCATACAGCATGGAAGGAGAGTGTTTTAAATTACAGAAAGGCCTTAAAAAGCTCCAGATCTGCCTACTTTTCAAATCTTTTAGAAAAAAAACACAACCCGAGATAATTATTTGACACAGTGGCTAAATTAACCAAAGATAAAGTGCCATCTGCTTCTGACAGTTGTCAATATCATAGTAGTTATGATTTTACGAATTTCTTTAAAAACAAAATAGATACTGCCAGAGAAAAAACACAAACATGCAACAGCATTGGGTTTTGATAGCAATTTGTCCTTTGAAAACCAGATTTCGAATATTTGTAAAACTGCTTTTTTCCATCTTAAAAAAATATCAAAACTACGACAATCAGACATTTTTTAACTTGTAGTGATACCAGATGGTGGTGATGGTACAGGATGGAATGACCCCTAAGACAGATCATCTGGATTTAATGGACTTCTTTATATTTTTTATGGACTTTTTTCTTTTTCTGACTTCCTAGTTAGTTTCTATATTTTGTTCCCTGCTTAGTCACAGCAGTGTGATGTTATAGCTGCAATTAGTAACATTATGCTTCTGTTGCCATTTCTGTTGGTAACATTGCTTGGTCTCAGTGCCTGACATATTGTCAGATATAATTAGACCTGACAGTTTCTTATAAATAAATAATTATAAATCATTATAATCAACTCTACATTCATATCCAAGAAAGTTACAAATTGCCGCTTTAATGTGCCAGAGGAGAACTGGCCCTCCTGGTTGAGCCTGATTTCTCCCAAGGGTTCTTCTCCATCTATACATATTGGAGTTTTGGTTTCTTGCCACTATCGCCCTGTTGGCTTGCTTACTAGGAGACTGCTGATATCTTACTTAGCTTAGGGTTTTGTACATTTTTAATAGTGCTTATAAGGAAATGAAAGTGGCCTGTCTGTAAGTGTGCGTGATTCTTGGGTGGAGAGATTTAACGACTGGGCAAGGGGCGTGGAAATGGGCCCGCCACCACAGCTGAAAAAAAACTTGGGAAGTACTGTAATAAGCATCACCTAAATGGAAAATGTTCAAAGAAAATAGATTACTTGTGCACAGCCCTATGGGAGGTTTGTTACAGTACCTTGGGGGCATGGACTTCATGTTACTTCCTTGCTCTTCAAAAACGTTAGGGTAGCCATCTGGAGTGACAGAGATGTAGGGAGCAGGGACTGATGTAGAACGAAGATAACGCATCTCATCTTGGTACAGATTGACATCTTGGAGGGCTCCAAAGTTCTCTGTGTGCTGGCTGCTAAACACAGCAATACTTTATGAGATAAACGTGATTAAATCTTCTGATTTCAATATTGAATAACACTGCCCTTATAATATTTGTGTGTTGTTGTAGGTCAGCAGTTTTCAATCTTTCAGATTGGATCCTGGTAAACATAAGGTATTTACCGAGCTATGGTTTGCGGATACAGACAGCCCATCTTGTTAGGTAACTCCTCAGACACTCCCTCCTTCAGGCTGGGCAGATGTGTGTGAAAAGATTTGGATGAGTAATGGCAAAGCAAACTTGGCTCAGCTGCACTGCTCAGAGTCAACAGGAACAGTGTGTTGGAACGGATCACCTCGTAGGCCTCCATTGTGGGAAGAGCCCGTGGGGTTTTCACTTGGAGAGGTTTCTTTCTTGACTGCTTAACCTGATCCAAGAACCAAAGTTTAACCAGAGTAAAGAGGAAGAAGGGAATATTATTGGTTGTAAAATGTATACCTTTTCCCTGGCAGCTGTTTGTTTCTCTCTCAGATACTTCTCTCTACAAAAATCACACAGCACGTACCAGGTGCGTCCTCCAATTCCACCATCTCCACAGTTACCAGCCCATCCTCCACAGAAGTGGCCAATACGGTTATAGCCCTGACCCCCAGCATACCGGCCACAACCTGAGAGAATACAACATAGAAAACTAATGAATGATAGCTAAACAATGATAGCTAAACACAGATATCCACAATTTGTGTTACCAGCTTTTTGATGAACTGATGCAAAAAGGAAATGCTAAGAAATGCAATGCTTAATGAAAAAGAACCAAGCATGGATGGTACTGTACCTGGGTGGTCCTGCCTCATGTGATAAGTAACAGGATATGGGTGAGAATCTCCAGACAGCTCACAGATGGTGTCCTTCTCCAGCCCTCCCATAGCTAACTTTGCCATCTCCCCAAAGAGGTTCCTCCTGGGGTGCACCTCTGCTTTCTCCCTCTTATTCTTCTTCTTCTCTTTCTTTAACTTTTTGCTATCCTTTTCATTCTCCTCTTTAAGGATAGCACTGGAACCGGGACTGGGAAAGATCACGTTCTGTGTAGCTGCTTTTATGGTAGCCATAGATATGTCCTCCCAGAAAGCTACTAGATGCTGGAGGGTGGGAGGCAAGATAGATTTAGACCTCATGGAGGAATGGCTGGTCATCTCATAGGAGACTGTCTTACTTTTTCCATCCTCACACTTCTCAGGCAAGGGTGGTTTCTTTCAGCGCTGTAATTCATTGAGGGAGAATACACAAGTGTTGCGACTTGTGTATTCTGTCATTAACAAAATGACAAAAATTTCTGTCATTAACAAAATTAAAGCTAAGATTATACTAATTTGTTTGGTTAAGCTGTGGTGGAAAAAGGGACAAAATTGAGCGGAGTAAAAGTTTAATAAAAAAGGTTTATTGTAGAGTTACTGCACAGCAAAACAGTAACACTGTCACATCAGTTGCATGCAAAGAAATGCGCATCACTGTCTGTCCAAGATGCTATTCTATCATGTGTGCCCAGTAGCTAAAACAGGAAAATACACCAAATTAGGAAAAACAAGAAACACCCCTGAACACCTCCAATATCTCGGGCACCCAAGTGGCCTTGTTTTTTTTGCTCGTAAGACATAATTAAAATAGTTAGACCCAACTACTCTGTATTTCACACAGAACCACTAGATAAGGGAAGAAATCCTTGGCCTAGCATATTCTGTATAGAATCAACTGATGTAAGATTGACACCCACCTATGTACTGAGACAAAATGTCTAGGGACAGAATGTCCAGTTATGTCTTCATCTAGTTTAACCATGTTAAAGGTTGTTTCCAGGAGAGAATATAATTTGAACATCAACCTATAAGAATACTATAAACAGACAATAAGAAAATACATGATCAAAGAATTACATGATTAAATTTCTCCATATTTTCCCCCTTTTGAAGATTTCTAATCTTCACCAAAAAATTTAAGTATTTAAAATACTCTGAGGACATTTTACTTCCTCACCAGAGTCCATCCGGACCCCAGTCACTCAACATTTAATCTCGGTTTAAACCTTTGGTTTGAGAAATGGAGACATTAGAAACATAAAACCTTAAAAACATTAAAAACCCTTTATGAATGCTGAAAACACCACAATAAAATTATAATCATTACTCATTTTTAAGATTAATGGATAAAATATATCATTGAATGTGCGGCAGCTACGGTCCAGTTTGTTGATCAACAGGCATTTGAAGGGAGGAGGCTCAGATACAGATGTTGGAACCAGACATCTACACCTACAGTGAGCAAAAAGGAAACAGTCAGTTATACCACAACAGTTGAAACACATGTTTTGAGAGTGGTCCAAAGATACACCCAAAAAGGAAACAGGTAAGACAGTGTGGTGTTATGCATAGGACCTTTAAACACCACAATTAAGTCAAGCTTAAGAAAATACCAATGATATGTTTGCTGGCAAAGATCTCAGAGGTGGCCAGGACGTGGGAGTTGATAAGGGCTTCATCGACTCTAAGGAAGGTCTGATCACCGCTGGCACCAATCCAAGTGGCCTTGCGGCCGTATTTAGTGCCAATGTTGGGCATTGGAGAGGGTTTGGCATTCCAGTAGGGCATATCTAGAATGGGTCGGCCTAACTGCCCTTTCTGTTGAGACAACACAAGGTTTGTATAGTTTTACGCTCTTAACCAACATAAAAAAAATCAACGCAAGCCCAAAAGTAAAAAATCCGACTAATCAGAAAGCCTATATGGTTAATGGGAGGGATACAGCTCACATACCGAGAAACTCCCAAAGGAGAAGACCTGTCCATCCATGAGACAGGAAGTAAAATTTCAGCCAAAAACATTCTCATTCTCACTACAAACCTGTATGATTTACATTCTTTTTTGGAATATAAAGCAGAAATTTTGAAGAATCTTTACTCTTCAAAATTTACTAATTTACTAAAATTTACTACTTTAATATAGTTATTTGCTATATAATGAATATATAAATATTCAATGAATATTCTGTGTGATATTTTCTAGATCTTCAATGAAAATTTAAATTCAATGAACATTTTATGAAATTCAAATTTCACCCCTCTGACAACTGAAATGGTGAGCTATGTTCAAATAGGAAATATGCAAGAACCAATGGCATTTCATTGCAATGGAATCAAAAGCGACAATTAAAATACAAATGTGAATGACATATGTTTATTATATGGCTTCAAAAGACAAAATATGCCACAAAAATTCTATTGACTACTTCTGTTGTGCTTTTTTGTTGTGCTTGACTTCGCTATAAACTGTTTATCTAAAGAGAGGAGCCGTGTTAAGATTATTTATTAAACAAAACAGCACAGGAGTTTAGAACATCATGAGTAAAGTATGACAAAGTTTTTATTTTTGAGTGAAATAACACTCTAAACCATCATCTAAACCATTACCTAGAATTAACATCTCCATGTCCAAGCTGCCCATGCTGTCCATAACCAAAGGTGTAAACATCTCCGTTCTCCATTAATACCACTATAAAAAATAAAAAGGGTATACCATTACAACCAACAGACACAGTAGTACTTATACTTGGCATATCTACAAAACAACAGCTTCAACTAATCGACACAATGTGAGGCAAGTCAACATAAACAATGGGCTCTTGTCATTTTATCACAGTCAGAAGTGTTTTTCACTCACCAGAGTGATGGAACCCACAGCTGACCTGAACTGCTCGCAGCTTACAGTCAAAGCGCACAGCACCTGGTGGATAGGTTGTGATCTTACTGGCATCCTTGTCCCATCGTTCGCTGCTGCCATCTGAAACACAGAACAGAGCGCAAGCTGTGAGGATGGTGGGAGAAAGACAGAGAGGTGATGTGAATGAAGCTTGGGCTGTTAACAACCTGAGAAATCATCTGCTGCCTCTGATTTGCTGAGATACAAAATAAAATTAAATAATGACATGCTTGGACAGTAAAAGAACATTGGAATAACAGCTTGGAGTTAAATTGAGCAGCAAGTTGTGGTTGTATACAACTTAAAACACCTTCTCTCAAAGAGGTTAATAAAATGTGATCTGTCACTGATTTGTGGCACAAACCCAACAAGAGATCACAAGAAAGGGGGCTCGTTTGACTCCACACTCATTAAAAGCTGATTAGTAAATGTAGCAGGTAACAGTGAGGTAAAATTTGGACACATTTGACTGACTTTATCAAGATCTCCACCAAGGCTCTGTGTGGAGTCTATAAGGAAGACTGCAGAAACTACCTTTAAGTTTCTCCCGCATTAGCTTAAAGGCCTAAAGGGGTCTTTGTCTGGCTAGACAGAGGTGTCCTATGAGGGGGAGAAAGAGACTTTCACATGCATGGGGAAAAGCATCTCACAAATTGAAAATAAAACATGGTATTTAAAACATGAATCATTATGAATACACAAGCGAGAAGGGAATATCCACAAGCAACCCACACCCAGAAGAAACAAAATTAAGGGAGGTTGGAGGTATTATCTATATCTATTAGCTAAATAGAATGAACTAAAATGCCCACCCCTAACATATATAGCCCAGACCTAGCTTCAGTTGCAAATACTGGGAAGATATAGAGGGCTATTGTGTCATCCAGTCGGGCTACCAAAATGTATATCTTATAAAGGAGGAAAAGTATATTGCAATGCTTTTGCATTCCCTCACAAATTTGGAATGCACGCTCACTTTCAACTTTCACTTTCAATTTGAAATGTGTATTAGTGATATCAGTCCTGTCAGTCATTACTCTTCTCACATGACAAGTGAAATCTCTTGCAGCAAGCTTAAACATGTTAGAGATTGCATGCACAGTGGAGAAAAAAATCACTGATAGTTATGTGTGTGAAAGTAAGATGTACATGGATTTACGCAGGTATTTCAGTTCTGAAGTGGAGACCGATGCACAGATGGAGAAAGCTGATGAAGATGCTATGCCCTCAACAATTTTGCAAGCCCTGCAGACACTTTGAAACATTGAGTATTTTTTTTTATTTTTTGGTGCCACCATTGGCACAGAGATTAAATTCCTAAGCTTTATTCCTAAGTGAATACTGAGCACTCATCAAAATAAAATGCCGTAAGCAATAGCACAAGTACTCGGCTAAATAAAACACATAGGGGCCTGCAAGTTTTATTTGGTATGTGAACATATGTATTCTGCTTGAATTTGCTTGACATTTTTTCAGTGTTTTTTTTTATATTTAAAGCTGCTTTAAAGCAATGTGACATTGTAGAAAGCGCTATATAAATAAACTGAACTGAACCACCAATTGTCTGAACAAAGGTATATGACTATACAGATTATACACCCATTACCCTCAAGTTCCACTAAAAGGTCAAAGGTAACTGATAGCACTGGTTCATAAGAAATGCCCGGGGAGTAAAAACAGCTAGTTTTAAGATCATCAACTATAGTAGCACAAAGCTGTTTGGGGTTCTTGAATATTTCGGATCATGCAAATCATTTAAAACCAAAGTGGAAAAAAACTCGTGTAAGCTCCAAAAGGAAATGCTTAAATCCATTAAACAAAAGCAAACTAAAGAATTCTAGCAATAAAACTTATTTCAGCAGTGCGTCCTCAAAGCCCTCCCCACTGGAGAAACTCCACCAATTTATTTATGAGAAAAAAAAGGCACTGACTTTCTTTTAAGGCTATGGCAGAGAAAAAAATAAGTGAGCTCTTTCTCCTCATCCAGCTGGGTTTTAGGGTGGAGGATTATTACTACATATTCCCTCCTTCACTATATAGAATCACATTATTCTGTCCTAACCCTGCCTGTGTAGCACTCACATCCACTTGGGAAAACAGAGTGCCTGGAAAGGATATCCAAACACAATTAGGCATTACCCTTACACATGCTTTGGGGAATGGGAAGACAATACACAATATTAAATATGAGACATTCTGGCATTGTTAAACACTGTAGGCTCAATGAGACAAACCCCGCTAAACTATAAGTACTTAGTGCAGGAGGTGGAGAAAGCAGTCTCCACAAAAACATGCAACACATGGGTCGCCAAGCAACAGCCAATCGTGATTCTGCCACTCCCAAAATCTCCACCATGTGTGTTAGTGTTTACTGTCACTTTCTCTACCCTGCTGACTACATTGCCAGCACAAAATGTTATTTATAAAATCAAGAACGTTATCTGACATATGATGAAAAAAGGAAGGCAGTATGTAATCCTACAGTCTCCAAAGATGATACACAATCTTACCTTTGTTCTTGCTTTCACTTTTAAATTAACTTTTTGCCACCTTTTCAGCTTCTTCTTACTCAAAGCTTTCTTTCCCCTAGAAAAAATTCAGACAAATGTTTTCTTGTTTAGCAGTTTTAGCAATAAGTAACGTACAACCAAAGTCAAACATATTCATATTTTGATAGTATTTGCCCAGTAAAAAGTAAGGAATAGTTCAACTTAAAATGAAACTACTACCATTATGTACTCACTCTCCTGTCATCCCAAACCTGTAGGCTAAATAAGAATTTTTAAAGAATCTTCAAGCAGCAAGCCATCTCCACCTAAACGAGACCCACTTCAATATACGCTGATGTGTTGATATGAATCGTTAAATAAAATACATTCATCTAAATGACGTGGCTGGTCCCATATATATGCAATTTGGCGAATAAGGTTGATAATATGCAGCCAAGGTCTATATTTTAGACCCCCCACAAGCTATGACTTATCAAAATCCAGTTTAAATTACTCGTGTATCAAACTCATTCAGATTATTCCTAAGATCCCGGCTACATTTTAACCAGTCAAACCAGCTGCTTTACAGCCACATCTGAAGGTTTGGTTATGGTAATAGCAGAAGTGGAAAAAGTCAAAAACGTGAGCTGAACTCCGTGCTTTCCGTTAGATCCTGGATGTTTTTCGTGACCCCCTGAAGGCAGCACCTCTAGCAGCGCTACCATCTTAGCTTCATCACCCTGTCCTGTTCATGTCGCTGACTGTCAAGTATGCTGGGATACATCCCCATCGACAGCATACGCGGGCTGTGGCTCGAAATCAAATTCGATCCCTACCGAGAATTAAAACGATTTATTTTTTGTTTGGCTTCCAGATTTCAACAATTAAGGTACAATCACATTTTAGAGACTAATATCACTGCTACGTGTGCTCAATAAAACTGTTTATAATAAAAATCTACTCTTATATTGTGGCAAAAAACTGTGCACTGTAAACTGTAATTGACTGTCGTAAAACTCTGAACGCCCCCCACTGTGATTGAAGTTGACCGTTATGCTTGCTTCAATAGTGAAATAGCTGAGTTTGCTGTCTCCCCCATATTAAAGTAATCTCTGGGAGAAGCCGTGTCTAACGCTTTAGCTGCAGGTTTAAATGCTTTTTAACATCCGTTTCTTCTCTCAAAAAAAGTTTAATTAACAGCACGTTTAGAAAAACAACACATCTTGCATACATATCTATATGATATTTAGTTGTTAACACTGTCCTTTCCATAACATGATTAATCCTATATGGATACATTAACAGCTTCTTTTGTGAACGGCAATATTAATATGCTGTCACACTAGACTTTCAGCATGTTAAAATTCCACGGAGACCCCTACGAGGTGTTGGAGCAGTGCCATCATCTTGGAGGATCGCCCTTTGCTGCTGAAATATACACTATTGTATGTTCCCCAGGATAAGACAAATACAGACATGTTTTTCTTCTTTTGTACCAATATGACCATAATCTTAGGGTGTTTTCACGCCTGCTTTATTTAGTTCGGTTGAATTGCACTAGAGTTCGTTTTCCCTCTTGGTGCGGTTCGTTTGGGCAGGTGTGAATGTAGCAATCGCACTCGAGTGCGCACCAAAAGCGGACCAAAAAAGCGTACCGAGACCTCCTTGAAATTAAGAAAAATTAATTCACGCCTCCTCCTGAAGTGACTTGCTATGCGCCTTCGCTGATTGCAGTGCATTAAAACATTGTTTTCCAGCCGCCGCCGCGCTTCATTCTCGAAATGTATAGTTTGTCTAAAGTGATGTATACAAACTATATA
>JAZGTI010004393.1:0-12900 GCA_036877585.1 Botia kubotai | reverse complement strand
GGCAAAAACCATAAACGTATAAACAGGCAATGGTCGGGGCAGGCAGCAAACAATCAAAACGGTAATCCAGATCAGAGTCAAAAGGCAGGCAGCAAACAATCCAAAAACGTAATCCAAATCAGAGTCCAAAGGCAGGCAGCAAAGAATCAAAACCATAAACAATCCAATAGTAACCAGGTAGACAAGAAATGTTGTCTGTAATGTTAGCCGGGGCAAAACAAGATATCGCACAGAGTAACAGAAGTCCAAGGTTTAAATACTAACACACCCCCACTTCTTACTAACACACCCCCACTTCTACTTGTGGGAAGAAAAAAAAAAACAACAACTCTCTTATACTGTGTTGGAAAACCTGAGCCCTGTGTATAGCACTTATTCACTGTTGCCTCTTATTGTAATCGAAGTTGCTTCCTGTCCTGATTTGTAAGTCGCTTTGGATAAAAGCGTCAGCTAAATGACCAAATGTAAATGTAAATAGGCCGCTGATTGCGGGCAGGTGGCCAAACAGGAAGTAGTCAGCCCCAGATACGGGGCCCATGGGAAATGTAGTCCGAATTAGAACTAATACACAAGAGAAGGTTCCCTCTGGTGGCGCGGAGGAGGCAGAGGAGGCATCTTCACAAACAAAAACAATGTTTGTGAAGATGGCTGGTAAAGACTTGTAGCTTACGCTAGAATGATTAAACACCATTGGTTTATCTGCTGACTGTAAACACCAGCTGAGTCCAACTGAAATAGACTTGGTTCAACATGTTCAGTTGTCTAAATTATATTTTCATTCGTGTAGTGTGTGTCTGGCTTTAGGGGTTAATAAACACCTATTTTCATGATGTCTGACTGATATTTAAGAGAATTTTTGTTTTATATATAAAACGTTTTTAAATTAATTGCATTATTGTTCATAATGGTTTGCCAAAGTGTGTTGATGGATGCTTTAGTCATGCAGGTCTCGCAGAGGCACTGCTGAGCTCTCATGAGCATGCGATGTTGAAACCCATGAAGAAGAGAAAGAGGAGGGAATACAACAGCCTGTCAGAGGACGACTCTGATGTAAACTGCTTTAAATTTATCATAAATGTTGTTCTTTAGGATTATCTTTACTTTCTTTATTTTCTCATACAGCTAATTTAGTACTAATGCAATAAAACTTTTGTAATTCAAGGAGGAGAAATCTGTGGCTTCAAAAACTGATGGCAGACCAAACAAAGGTACTTTAAGGGTGTTTTCACACCTGCCTTATTTAGTTCGGTTGAATTGCACTAGTGTTCGTTTCCCTCTTGGTGCGGTTCGTTTGGGCAGGTGTGAATGTAGCAATCGCACTCGAGTGTGCACCAAAAGCAGACCAAAAAAGCGTACCGAGACCTCCTTGAAGAGGTGGTCTCGGTACGCTTTCAAACGAACACTGGAGCGGACCGAACTAGAACAATAACATTACCTGATGGGTCGCTGGTAATATTTCCGGAAGATGACCATGTTGCAGTTTAGCAAAATTAATTCACGCCTCCTCCTGAAGTGACTTGCTATGCGCCTTCGCCGATTGCAGTGCATTAAAACATTGTTTTCCAGCCGCCGCCGCGCTTCATTCTCGAAATGTATAGTTTGTCTAAAGTGATGTATACAAACTATATAGTATACTAATACCAGGGATACAATCAGCCAGCGCAGTCGTCCCACAGATGTGATGTGAAAGCACCCTAATTCTTTATTGCATCATAAAACAGTCCCAAAATACACAGGAAATGTATGAAACTATTAGGGCACAAGTAATTTCACATACTTGCGCTGTGCAACAACAAATGTTAATTGCTTAGAAAAACAAAATAAACTACCTAAAGCATTAACGACAAATGTTTTTAGTTGCTAAAATTACAGGAATTTATATATATTTATAATATATAAATATATTATATTTAATATATATATGTGTCCATTAATGTACATATCGATCTTTTATGACACTGAATGCAAACTTTGTGTAACAGCAGGTAGTTCTTAAGCAGTGCACACTGTATATGATAACACTCTCTATATGTACTCTCTATAGGTACAACAGAAATTACACTTAAGTCGTGGTCCTGGCCACAGTATCTAGAAGAACAGAAAGGTTTGGCCGCTCCAGCCCAACTCTTCCAAGAGGTTTGACCCCTTTACTTCACTGCAATGACTGGATCATAATATTTTAGTTACAAATGTAACCCTAGTTCCCTAACTAGCGAACAAGGCACTGCGTCAGTAGCTGATGCTATTGGAACATCTTCCATGTGTGACACAAACTAATTGGCTAATGCTGCTTAAGGCCACCAGCTAAGGCACAGCTTCATCGTCAGCATAAAACATGTACTCAGACTTTTGTGGAGGCACAAATCTGGGCAGCAATAAGGGAATTGCGGTTAAGCTACATAATGTGTCGTTCATATTCAGGGAACCAGATCTACATACTAGATCAGCAGTTGACACTATAGAAACTACATACTATTATACCAAATAATACTATTAGTTGCAGTGTGTATCATTGATGCACGCGGGGAGTAAAGGCTATAGGCTAGCCCAATCACATATAAGAGCTACTGTAGCTCAAAATGCTACAAAATGTATTGCTGCTCATGATAGACTGGTGTCAAAACACTCAGAGCATCACAGTTTGCGGCATATGAGGCCATGTGTCCATGATGACCCCCATCCACTTCAGAAAGTGCCTACAATGAGCATGTGAGTGTCAAAACTGGACCATGACACAATGGAAGAAGACTGCCTGACCTAAATAATCACATTTTCTGTTAGATCACGTGGGTGGCTGGGTGTGTGTGCTTTGTTGGGAAGGAGGCATGCCGGAGGAAGCAGTGTTATGCTCTGGGCATAGTTCTGCTCAGAAACCTTGGGTATTTATGTGGATGTTACTTTGACGTATTATCTACCTAGAAATTGTTGCAAACCATGTACATCCAAACCTTGCAGGATGTAAAGGACCTTCTGCTAATGTCTTAATATGAGATCCTGTAGGACAGAGATCTTGTGATGCCTTGACGCATCAAGACACAGGGACCTACATGATATTATGAAGGAGGTTTTAATGTTGTGGCTGATCAGTGTATATATACACACACTTTATTGGGTATTTGTTAATAGTTGCACACCCTTTTGCCTTAACTGCCTTTATTATTTGTGGTATAGATATAACAACGAGCTGGAATAATTCCTTAGACATTTTGGTCATCAAGCAATTGCTGCAGATTTGTCAGCTTCCACCATCATCTGTGCTCTATTGGACTGAGATGACTGTGGGACTTTGGACTGTCATTTGAATACAATGAACACTTTGTCCAAAGATAATCTGAACTTTATAGAATGGTGTGTAGAAATGGTCATCTACAATGCCCAGAAAGGCTGTGGCATTTAAAGCCAGCATGAGATGCTGGTTGCTTGTTTCTCCCCCAAAAAAGTTCTCTAAAAGTTCATTTTCACCCAGAGAACTCCCACTCAATGGATATTTTTTCTCTCTATTCTCTAAAAACCCTGTTCTCCAAACCCTGGCAGTTTCGGAGGTACTTAAGTCACCTATATTGGGGATCACGTAATGTTTTTATGGGCTTAGATATTCATTAGTCAAGCTCTCTGTATGTAGGCCTTCTTTTACTGCTTTTCATCTCTCTTTCTGACATCTAGGATAGTTTTTGTTTGCTGTTTATTTGTAAATGTCAAAATGTCAAAGTTGGAAACTCACTTATCTTTCACCATTGTCCTCTCCATAAAAAAACAAAAACAATCAGCAACTGCAACAGGCCGAACAGACATGAAGCACAATATGGTGATCTCCATAAGGATTTAAGGATATTTTGAAATCAAAATTAACAGCAATGCACACAGAAATTGTCTCTTACATGACCAAAATATGTCCTCTAAAATAGATTTTTTTAAATAGGAAACAGAAAGAGGTATAAAAAATGACAGCGTCTGTTCACAATGTTTTGTTTACATAAATGCATACTCCACCGCCCTTGTTTGTACCAGAGGTTACTGCTACTCTGTCAGCCCTGAAGATAGTACGTCCATCCAGATCCACCGGAGCCAAGTCTCTGTGAAAAACATGAAGTTACAGTCCTTAAGCCAACTGTGTGTGAGGGTCCAGATCTTCAGTTCATCCAGCTTGTTCATCAGAGACCATAGATTGGCGAGGAAGATGCTTGGTAGAGCTGGCCAGTGTGGGTTTAACCTTAGTTTAGCACGCAGCCCTGTACGCTTCCCCCATCTTTGTTTATAGTCTCAACGGCATCGCTGTACACTTCCAGTCGGTGCGAGAGGTCTGCTTGCCCGCTGTGATCTTTGTAGCTCCAGTGGATAGTTCAAAGCTATGTTGGAGCACCAATTGTTGCTATCCAAAAGTTACTGTTTGCTGTTGGTGTAGTTCGCATAACTGAATCGAGCGAACATGCAGGAAATAACCAGGTAAATCATCATTATTTTCCAAAATCTGGAGACACTGAGATGTATATTAATAAAACTAATTAGGGATACTAGATTTGTAGTTGGTTTATGAATAGAATTGACTGAACTGATGAAAGCTACCACCTGTCAATACATGCGAAGGCTTGTACCTCTTTCAGTGGTCTAAAACAGAATGTTCTTTTGCGGCTAAGCAACGCTTAGTCAATTAACAGCAGATAAAAAATAAAAGTTTGTAAAGCATTTGTACAGCTTGCCTTTCTTCAGAGGAGCACCTCCTCCACTCTTTGTTGTTGCAAAACAGGGCAGTTTGAATTCCCATCCAGGGAGGTGTTTCCAGGGTCTCAGCAGCTGATGCAGCATCAAGTGAATATAAAAAAGGAAAACTTTCACGGCGCGCACGGTAAAGAACCCAGTCGCAGACAGCGATTCACACAAAACACTTTTATTGAAATAAACAAAACATAAAACCCCACAAGGGGGCAAACGAAGAGCAAAGCAAATAGGAAATCAATTAAAAAAATAATAAATGATAATGACTTTGATGGACGATTATACAACAGGAATTAACTCAAAGGATACAACCGGAAAACATAGCGAAATATCAGAACATTAAAAATGCAGGACTAAACGGACTAAAACGTCAAAACACACAAAGGGCGGACTGTAACTTCAAACATGTGACGAGGACTAGATACATGGCGAACATTAACACAATGAATATTAACGATGAACGCGAACAATACCGACCAGAGCATGAAAGAAACCAACAAGGAGCACGGACAACACCAACGAGGTCAAAACCACAGATGACGAACCAGCACGGGACAGCAGACACGAGGGCATTAAATAGAACAGGAAACAATAACAAACAGGTGCACAAAATTAAACAGAAATGAAGAAACAAGGGGGCGGGGTCAGGACGCGAGACCGGAGAGCACATGACAGATGTAAACAAAGCCGAAGCCATGTGCCTCCACATAGAACGAATCTAGCCTCACGCTCTGACATAGAACACAGGGGATGTCAGGATTCTGGCAAAAACGATCTCCAGACTTGACAGTAAAACAAAAACTCATGTAATTACATTTTTTGAAGTTTAATTTTTACTTAAATTTTAAAATAAAAAAATGTCTTAATATGATTATATATTAACTGTCTAGGCTCAAAGGGTTCCCATTATTAAAAACAACTTCAGACAGGGTATGAAGTTAGAAGGCATTGACCCGCAGCATCCCTCGATGTATTTCGTCTTAACAGTTGCAGAGGTGCAGTATTTCAAGCACTTTTTACATTCTGTTACTAGTAGCCTGTTTCCAAATAAGATTAAAAATGAAATCAAATGAAAATACTTTGTCAATATGTTTGTCTCTAGGTTTGTGGCTTTAGATTACGTCTCCATTTTGATGGCTATTCTGACTGCCATGACTTCTGGGTAAATGCCAGCTGCCCTAATATTCACGCTGCTGGATGGTGTGAGAGCACAGGACACAAATTATACACTCCAAAAGGTGAATTATAAAACAAACAGTTTCAATTCTGAAATTGAAATACACACATCTGTGAAATTAAAGTCTACAATATTATCTACAGTTAAATATTGTTGTCTTTTATCATATTGTTAAGTACAGAGTTTTATACAAATAATAAACAAACAAACTGCTTGAGGCTGTGTGTAACACTGGTTTTGGCACATTCAGCTTTGTGTTGTATTTAAGAACATCCCTTTAATGCAGGGTAGGTGATTTTTTTTCCAGAAACATGCAAGCATGTTATGCTGGTTGAAAGTCTCTTTACATCCTAATAGCAATCACTAAGTGCTCTAAATATATATTTTTAAATACAAACCTTCTGAGGAAGGCACAGGACCATAAAATGTTCATTCAACCATTGCATTTGGTCCAAATACAATAATAAAATGTCTTCTTGGTTGTCAAACTGTATCTGCATACCTCCGCCTACCACCATCATGTGTTTTAGAGGAGGCATGGTATTGGAGAGCACTCTGAAAGTAGAGTGGGGTTGGGTTGTTTTGTTTTTTTCCTAAATTCTCATACTAGGATTCTGTTTTTGTGTCAGAGCATGATGTTTGTATCCTGACTCTATCCTAGACATGGTTCTTCTGTCTTGAGTCTCGACCCTGCCCTCTTGTCTCCTTGTTAGTTATCCAATTATTTGTTCATGCCCTTCACCTGTCCTCATTACCCTCTTTGTTTGGTTCCTTATTTAATGCCCTTGTGTCTGCTGTCTTGTGCTGATGTATTGCTTCTTGTTGTGTTTAGTATCATGCATTGTGTCTTGTTGTTTAGAGAGTTACTTAAAGTATTTCAAGTCTTGTTTTGCCTCCTTGTGGAAGTTTTTGTTTAAAGTTTTTTAAGACTGCCTGCTCCTGGGTTCTCTCTCCTGTGTCTGTGACACTTATGATTTCAAAGCGAGTTGCTATCACTAGTCTCTTTGAAAATGCCTACCCTACCTTTAAAGGAGCATTTGTTTATTTGTTGCAACACAGTGGTCTTTTATACTGACACCTAGCAAGCTAATTATATAAAAATGTTATTTACAGACAGCTGTGAATAATTTAGTCTGACAAGAAAAATAACAAGGTAGATCCATTAAACCTGAACATAAATCTCACTCCTATAACTTAAAGTTTCTGACCAACATTAATGATATTATCAGTCAACAAAATTTGTAACACACTTAGCTGCACAGACAACACAAATACCGCTTTTCCACTGGGGCTGGTGCCAGAGCCCAATTGGGAACCAGGCTTTGTTTTTCCACTCAAAAAAATCCTGGGCTGGTGCCCAGATCCTGGGTCCAAATCGGCCCCGAAACCTTGCTAGTCTCAAACAAGGGAACCTATGACGTCAGTAGGCGAAGCTTCCACCACAGACCACAGTTTGAAGGCACCATTTTTTAAAGCGATCAGAGTTAACTACAACAACAATGAAATGTGTAAGTTCAGCAGTGGTTGGCGGAAAGGACCAACGCTATCCTTGCCATCTGGTCGACAAAGGAAATCCAAGACAAACTAGAAGGTAGCATGAGAAAAAAGCGTGTATATGAGGAGATAGTGAGGGAAATGGAAACTGCGAGGTTTAACCGATCCGCCAACCAAGTGGTCAATAAGTTAAAAAAAAAATTAACAAAAAAGAATACAGGGATCAAAAAAGAGAGATGGGCAAAAGCGATTTCGCTCCGGCACCAGCCCCAGTGGAAAAGCAGTAAAACTGTTACACACAACCTGTTGTTATTTATTGTTTTAATACTATACTAATTAAAGCACTCCAAACGGGGGATGTAAGGTCAATAATATGTTAACCACTATATATATCTGTATAACTGTATTGTGTACAGAGAGATACTGTGCTGTATATTCTTACGTTATAGTTGATGTTGACAGCATCATTGAACGTTGGCTTTTAGGATGTAAAGAGGAGGAGTTTTCTTGGTCTAACTATCTTAAAATGACCAGATCACAGGCTGCCCCAAAAGAGCTGTTCTCTAGCACAATCCAAGTAAGTCATAAGAGAGAAAACATAACAGAGAAACTCTGTTCCTGTGGTTTAGCATGGCGCTCTGCAACACCTAAATACCACACATACTGATACACACACTGATGAATTTGTACCCTGTATGCAGTATATTCGGATAAAAGCATCTGCCAGATCCTGCATTGCAGTTACAAAAAGATTCAACCTTCTTTTGTCACTGTACAGATAGAAACAGATTGTGGATTTGAGGTGGGGATGAAGTTGGAGGCTGTTGACCGCATGAATCCCTCTCTCATCTGTGTTGCCACAATAACAGACAAAATAGGCAACCGTTTTCTGGTTCATTTTGACAACTGGGATGACAGTTATGACTACTGGTGAGTTACAATTCCTCAAACAAGTTCTGTATTTCAGACAATAGTCTATGGCTATGATAAAGTGTTACTTGTACATTTTTGCGCACTATTTAAAAGTTATTGGTTCCTAAGTTTCTTCATTGCAGGTGTGACCCTCACAGCCCATATATTCATCCCATTGGCTGGTGTCAGGAGAGGGGCCTCCCCCTCACACCTCCACAAGGTGACAGACAGCTTGTGTCCAGTAATATTGAGTCTCTATATTCATAAATGTAAAGTACTGGCATAGTTTCTACATGTTTTACTGTCACAAACTTCATTCACGTCAAGTGTGGTATTTTAAGATGATTGTGGTCATGTTAACCACATGCTGGTCAATGTGTTGTTTCACACCATCATTGCTAAAAACATTCCAAAGTTTTGTAAAGGTCAGTTATAGAAAAACAAGATAGCATTTTATTTTACAGTCTTTGTTAATCATGTACTTACAATAGTAATAACAGGTAATTATGCATAATTACATGCAACTAACCCTACGGTACCTGTTGTTAATATTACTATGTTACTATTATTATTAAATGTCACTGTAAAAAAATAAATGCATTTAGAGGTGTAATTATGATACAATAACCTTAAATGACTTCAGTATTGTTTTGATGCATAACTTTCCATTTTCCATCCTTTTCCCACATTCATGTCATTCCAAACCTATTTCCAAACTTTTTTCTTCTATGGACACAAAAGAAATAAAAAAAAATAGTCTCAGTACTTTTGTTGTTTGGTTACAAATGTACTTTAAAATATCTTCTTTTGTGTTTCTCAAAAGCAAAAAAAGTCGTACCCTGGCTCAATGTAAGTTTCTTCCATTAGATTACCCTGATCCTGATAGATTCTCCTGGGAGAGATATTTGGAAGAGACAGGCTCTATGGCAGTCGTTGCTGAAGCATTTAAAGTGGTGTGTTCTTTCAGCCACTCCAAAGAAACATAAATTGAAGCGTATATCATAACAGTAAAAGCTGGTCAGACTCACTCCATGTATTTGTGTAGCGTCCTCCTCATGGCTTCCAGGTGCAGATGAAGTTGGAGGCTGTGGACAGAAGATGTCCAGGGATCATTCGTGTAGCTACAGTTCAAGAGGTGGACACTTACCGAATTAAGGTGTGCAACACTACTTCTGTAGTTAAACTGCAACAAAGATTTGATTCCCAGGGAGCACAAAAATGTTCTTATAAAAGACATAGTATGTTGCTTTGGATTAAAGCATATGCAAAATGCATACAGCTTTAATATAAGCCTTACTTTTGCATACAAATTAAATATTAAAGATAATAGCATTTTAAGTATTTAGGATGTCAGGACTTAAATTGAGTTCTGTAAATAAAGGACTGTAAATCTTTGAAATTTTTGGATTTCTGACATCAGAAAGTTGTCATTTACATTATTACATTATATATTGACAAAAAGTTTTTTAAAAATTAGATTGGTCAAATCATTAAGCAGATATAAGGAAATTAAATCTGTGTGTGGCCCTTTTTCACTAAATGGCCAAATGAAATGCAATGTCCAAACTTTACGAAACTCGGCCTAGTAGCCAAAGAAACACATCAACGTATATGTTACCTATGTATATGCTATGAGAATGCTTCCTATCTGAAGTACAAGTAAAATCACACACATTTTTTAAAAACCGAGGGGTCATGTGGCGTAGCTTGGCATGTCACAAGATCATAAACCGGTGACTTACATCGAGTTCTAATAGTATGATAGAATATGAGCAGGCATGTCGGAAGTATGGCAGTGAGATACATCCTCCCGTTCCCTTCTCAGAAAACTGGGTTTAAAAAGGATCTGCTTTTTTTAATCTTGGACATGGCACCAATGTGTATAAATGGCCTGTGGGTAAGTAAATTAATGCAGATTTTTATGTCCCTGTTCCTTTAAGGGTCAGACATTTTACAGCTGACTCCAAGGGCTCAAAAAGAGCTTCCAATACAACTAGATATGCTTTAGCTGTCTGACATCATTAGAAAATTAGAGATGAGGCTAGCTGAAATGGTGACAGCATAGACCCTAGGAGAAACAGAAGTCAAGCCTGCTGAAAGATTCTCTTGTATGAACTGGACCCAACCAACCAGACAGTAGACTGGGGGGCACCATTCGTGGCTACTGGGGGAAATGTGTACATGGACTCCGCCATTTCTGGCAACCAGACAAAGAGATGCTGTGTTAGCAGCAAGTTAGCAAGAACCAGAGTTATGAACTGATAGACTAATAGAACTGATAGGCTTTTCCCCCAGAAAGCAAACCTAAGAAACGTCCTGTGATTGGACAGAATCTATATATGAAACTATACATTCTTTAGATCTATTGTGACAAACCATTCCCTGATTGGTTTTGTGACATAAATTTAAGGGTTAGCTTATTGAACTTTTAAAATGACACATACATATTGAACGTATGTGTCCTCAGAATAAGTTTTAGGCTACACAGATCTAAAATCTGACGCATACCCCATCACTCTTTGTGACCAAAAAGTATCAGCTCCAAAAACCCAAAGGGGAACATTTTTTATGGCTCTCTTGCCCAGTTTCTGTGCTAGTTTCCACTCCTGCAAATGTTTTAAAAGAGATATAAGCTCTTTGTTGACTTCATTTTGTTTGGGTGGATTGGTCTCCATTGGTTCTGTGTCCTGAAACAGCTCTCTGGCAGGGAACAACTGAAAAGGTTGAATGGAGTAAACTTTAAAAGGTTAAAGCCCAACACTGTGGGGCAATCCACAAGGTTGGGTGGAAACCCTGCCAGAGATTGCTGCTTTCTGGGATTGGCAACAGTTCCCCCTCAAAAGAGAATGCATCACACTTTTTTCTTCGATGCCTTCAGGCAACTGTGAAAACTTAAAGAGTACCCCATTCATCCTTTTCAACTTCTTTGCTAGTCAAGGCTCGATAATGGCCCTTGAGTTTGTTATCATCCTGGCCAGCTGAGGCTGAGTGAGCTGTCACAACCCTCTGGGGGGAAGCCACACTGGCCTTTTTACACCCTAAAACCTGATAATTTGAACCATAGAAGCCATTCTATGATAACCATATCAGCCAAAGTGCCCAAAGGGGCCAAAGGACCCATTTCTTGCCTGCAAAATTGACATGGTGGGCATTGATGCTTTAAGTTGCTCAACATGGCTTTTTCCTATACCACTACAACACAATATTCTACATCCAGCTCCTCAAAAATGGATGCAGCCACTCCATCTGTGATCCTAATGATTGAACCCAACGCACTGGACCAGCAATCATGGAACTTGAACCATGTGGCGCAGATCTCTTAAGAAAAGAGCCAAACATGAGCACAGCTTTTTGATTTTTAAATTTTCACCCCATTCCACTCTCAAATATAATGCACACACATTTTTGCATGTCGTTCCTAGTAAAACAGCGAGGGAGACGGACACATATCTATCAAAGGTATAGCTTGTGATAGTTCCCCCAAAAATACATAGACAAACAGACATGCAACTTTATGAAGACAAAGAAGCTGATGATCTAAAATGCCAATGGTCTTTCATGGTCTTGGTGACATGCCACGCTATGTCACATAATTTTATTTATGTCATTTGCCAATAAACCCCGGCCCCCTTCACACACCATGATAAATCGTTGAGTTTTCTCTTAAGGGAACTGCATACCCTACAATCATCACCACAGATGTTCAAAAATATTTGGCTTAATCTCACTGGTGGTCTTGGACCCGATTGCTTGTTGTGTGTTTATTTTGAAATTATTGTTTTTTATTTTAAAATGTAAAGAAATTGTTTACCCAAAAATGAAAATTAGCCTATAAATTACCCTCAAGGCATCCTAAGTGTATATCACTTTCTTCTTTTAGCTGAACATAATTTGCGTAATATTAAAGGTAGTGTAATTTTTTCCTAAACTTTTTTGTTATGCTGGTTGAAAGTCTCTTTACATCCTAATAGCAATTACTTAGTAAAGTGTTCTTAATATACATATATCTAAAAACAATTATGAAAGGTGCAGGACCATCCCATAACCGAATGTTCATCCCATCATTTCATTTGATCCAAATGCATTGATGGTTAGTGCCTACTGGTTAGTGAGTTGGGCTTGTAATCAGAAGGTTGCTGGTTCGTTTCCAGCACTGGGGGTTTGCAACTTGAGCAAGGCACCTAACCCCCAATTGCTTCCCGGGCGCAGTAACGTGCTGCCCACTGCTCCGGGTGTGTGTGTGTTCACGACTTGCAGTGTGTGTTCACTCCTCACCAGTGATGGGTTAAATGCAGAGGTCACATTTCAGGTATGGGTTACCATATTCTGACGAATAGGTCACTTTCACTTATACTTGCCTGTCAAGCTATGTATGGTTCATATGTTTTGAAGGAGTGGCTCTGGAAAGCACTCTAAAGGGAGAGCAGCATCTTATACTTTTTTGGGGCAGCCGTGGCCTAATGGTTAGAGAGTCGGACTTGTGACCCAAAGGTTGCAGGTTCAAGTCTGAGGTCCGGCAGGGATTATAGGTGGAGATTGTGAATTACCAGCACTCTCTCCACCCTCAATACCACGACTGAGGTGAGACCCTTGAGCAAGGCACC
>JAZGTI010004392.1:0-28266 GCA_036877585.1 Botia kubotai | reverse complement strand
CGCATGCTCATGCAGTAACTCAAATCACACTCAGAGTTTCTTGGCGTCAGTTTCTCCATGTTTACAGGTTCTGTCTTATGTTTGTTGTTATATCTGTGTTTTTAAGACAGAGAAGTGAGTTGCGTTTGCATCGTCTTAGCGCAGAGATCGCAATGGGTAACAGTATCCAGTGCTCGCACAGGTGATAGCGCGCTGAATATAGAGCCTTCTGGCCAGCTGGCCTTACTATTTAAAACTGGGAGAGGACCTGAGCTGGGGACGAGAGGGGGCGGGGCTTCACCGACAGTCTGCAGGAAGCACACAGAGGATTCTCTGTGAGCTTGTCAAGACCTGACAAACTCCTGAACGTTATCTTTCAGTACGAAAGGAAAGGTCAGAGGTCACCTGCATTCTTTCAGTGACCTTCCTTCCACTCTCTCTGCTCATGACACTGGCACGACCCGTATGACATGATTTTTGAGTTATTAAATACCCTGTGAAACATGAAACTGTGATGGCTGCTTGATCTGCTCCTCAATTCTGTTATGTTTTTGTGTTCAATTATTGTAGAAATTGTTGTATACATTTGGTGTATATTGTGTTATACTTTATATGCTATACAAGCTAAAAAAACTAAAGTAAAACAACAAACACAAAAAACTGCACAAAACGAACAGCCATAGAGTGAGAATGAAGATAAATTAAACGCGTCTGAAGGACAAGCACAAACAATAGAAATAAAAGACTGAATAAAAACACATTCCGGGCTCTTCGCTGAGGAGTGCAGGGGTTGAGTTTAGAGGCGGTGAAATAGAGCTGAGGAGCTGAATGGGGGCCTGTCCAGATTGTAGAGCGTAAATGAAAGGCAACAGCTGAGCTGCAGTGAGCAGCAGTCATTGGCAGTCGGTAAACCCTCCTCTGTGTTTGAGGGCGACAGACGCGCCGCTCTGTAAATGTGTTCTGCTGAGTGCAGAGCACGATCTAACCGACTAACCTTGACACATGTGCTGTGTTTTCTGCCTTCGTGTGATAATATCTTGCTGTATCGGAGGGCACAGAGGATTACACGCTTAGAGGAAGAAACCAAGTGTCTATTCTTCATTTCAGTGATTTCAAATGCTGTAAATAATCGCTGTTGTTTGGACAAACAAAGCCGTTGCGTCTCACACGCCTTGTGTTTTTCGGACCACCGATGGAATATCTGTTTTGACGTCGTGCTTTGTTGCCGTTTGGAGCATTTTTAGATACATTTCAATGCTGGATTCAAACATGCTGGACACGAACCACTGCCTTCACATCGACACTTCCTCTTTTGAGCCTCAACCAATCAGAAATGGCCAAGATAAGACTGAGAGTCTGGATTGTGACCGTCATGCTTATCATAGCCTCAAAGAAGGTGGGCATTGTTGTTGTTATTTGTCTTCGAATATAACGGGCTGTAGCTGAATGTGCTGCATCTTCAGCTGTTTTATTTCATGTGTGCGCAGAACTTAATCAATTAGATGAGCGTTGAGTTTAACTACACTAGATTGGAGCTTCTCTCCAGTCTTAACACGTCAGACCTGATTATTCTAGTGTCTTAGTGATGAGATCACTCTTCTGCTGCTCGCACAGAGCCAAAAGCGAGCACTGGTTGACCTGGACACTGTGCCAGGCCTGAGGTCTTTGGGGACAGTGTTTAATTAGGACCCCAGACACACAAGTTCCTGGATTAACCTAGTTGTCCACGTTGACTTTGTGCTCTGGGTTAGTTGAATTTTGTTTTTAAAAAAATCGGCGCATTGGTGGCACCCTTTCCCAGGTCTCCCACGGAACTTTCCAGGCTGTTGTGACGGATGGAGAGAATGTTGGCACTCAAAAGCGTCTGACTGATATACAGTAGTAGGCCAGGTTCTTGAGGAGGTGCGAGGAGCTCGTGTTTCTCCTTCAGTGGGGACAGAAATAGTGCAGAGTGCTGAGGAGTGGGCAGTCAAAAGCAGCTGTTAACATAAAGTGGGAATCAGAGAATGTAGGGGACGCCAAAAAATGGTGGAACTGACTTGAAGGATTCAGTTTGCAGGTGAGAACAGGAACTGGCAACAAAAGGGTCTTTAGCAAAGAAAAGTCGTGCATTCACACCCACAGAACTGATCGTCTTCTCACGTCAGCTGTTGTAGATTGTTCCTCATGGCAGTTGTTACTTCAAAATGTATTTCTGAAGTTAGAGAGACGCAGCAAATGTTCAGTAGCTTAGCTGATCCCAGACATAGTGACCATGAAGGTCAGAACAGCTGACTAGTAAACACAAAAGCAATGCTGTGTGTGATGATGTCATTGCATCGGGTTCGACAGGTGCACGCTTGCCTCAGATGAATGTAATGTCGCCTGGTTCCTCTGCCAGCATGCCATTAATATTCATGAGTCACATCCTTCCCAAAACAACACTCCATCTTAATAGTGCCCTAACGTAAAACAAAGTGAGTCGAACAGCAGCAATAACTAATCTCAAACACTCTGTACACTCCACCCTGTAATTAAGGAACCTACAATGTGTCGTGCAATCTCACATGAAGTTCCCCATTCGGAGAACGCCCCTTATCTGCCACCCTCTTGCATGTTGACACTTTATAGTGCACTGTTTGAATTAAGTGTGGTAAACAGGAAGTACGAAAAATCACCCAGACAACCTCATATATTCACAGTCCCTCCTCTTTGGTTTACCCTTCAGTTTGAATAAAACTGAGGACGGGTTTCTTCTGTTGTGTCGTTTATTTCAGTTTATACCCATCTGTAGCAGAACAGATGCGAGACAGATTTGAACCGTAATCACCCTGACCTAACCATCCAGTGTGTCCTTTTCTGTGTGTTTGAACTCTCTCTCTCTCTCTCTTCCTGCAGTTCTTCAGCTCAAGCTACAGCAGAGAAGAACGCGAGAGGAGCTGGTCAGCCAAGGAATCATGCCTCGTAAGTTTAACTCTTTGTTTCATGTCGTGCATCACACACAGACGTCCTCCTGCAGATGAATCAAGGTGTTGCATGAGCAGTTATGCATGCATGCGTTACTGCGTGATCTTTAGGGGTGCGTGGACTTCATGCATTCACTTCACGATCACCAAGATGACATCACATGCTTACAAGCTGCAAAAATGGTTCGCTCGTGTCACTTGGCTTGATATTTTGTGCCAATGCAATTCAGCTATTTGTAAGTGTTGACTGTCCTTAAATAGTTTTGTATGTTTTTGTATATTCAGTGCAAGATATAATCTCAATATTCATGCTGCTATTGCGTTAATGCATTATTGCAGGTAATGCAACATAAACATGCATTTTTTTGTAACATGCTTCAGGAGGCATTAGTGCAACAGTGCTGTCACTTGATTTTGTTCTCTGTAAGAAGTCTTGTGGACTGTCAACACTCAGTCATTGTGAAAGAGCCTGTTGTGTTATCAGGTGGATCGTTGTTTGCAGTTCCTCATTGTGTGTGTTGTGCTCATCAGGCAGGACAGTTTACAGTCTTCACATTGTGACTTCTGTGGGAGGTGGCTGGTGGCTAATATAGCCAGAAATAAGCCTTTAGCTTTTATTAAACTTTATATATTTTATTGCAGTTTCCTTTTGGCAAAGTGCATTTAAAAAACATACGTTTGTTCAGGGCGTGTGTCCCCTTCGAATCAAACCCATGAGCACGTTAGCACAATGCTATACCAGCTAAGCTACAGAAACACGCTTCATACCACACTGAACACATTACATTACATTACAATTAATATGTTAAATAAAAATATTCACATATATTAAATAAATATGTTTTAGTATATTTATTGACCGTGAAGGTTAGGAACAGATCAGGGGTCAGTTTCTGGAAATACTGTACATTATGATTTTCTCTTTACCATCTGTGCTATTCACAAAGATTTAGGTGCAAACCTGCATATACAGTTTATATACACTATATATATATATATATATAGATGATCATAACTAACCTCGTCCTGTGACTAAAGAAATTTCATCATGCATTACTCAATCACAGCTGTTACATCAGTCATTTTAACTCATACTTAAACTGTACAGCAATCACATCAGCAGTAATACACTAGTCATTTAAGACAAAATAAAGGATCGTTTCAAAATAAATATTTATAACCAGTGCAGGTGTATCTCACTGGAGAAAGGTTTGGGTTTAGGATGTTGTTGCACATCTAGAAGGACACCTCAGCTCGAGTACTCACACTCACAATGACAAAAATACACGTTCCTGTGACTCACCACCAGAGAATGAGACCATCTCTCTGTGTGTCTGTATACAGCGCTGAAGAGTCCGGCCGCCTTCCACGAGCAGAGGAGAAGTCTGGAGAGAGCACGCGTACGTGAAGTTAATTATCCCCTTGAAGACAAATATAATCATCTTTCATTGACAGTTTAATTGTTTCTCATTTACTGCTGCAGACGGAAGATTACCTGAAGAGGAAGATCAGAAGTCGGCCGGAGAAGTCAGAGCTGGTGAGGATGCACATCCTGGAGGGTGAGTGTCAGATCATAAGATACTCTTAAAGATGTAGTGTGTGATTTCAGAACCTCTGTTGTCACCAACAGAACCACAAAGAATTGTTTTCAAACACGCCAATTTTGCAAACAGCCGCTATGTCTTTGTGAACCAATAACTCGTTGGACCAACTAGTTACTGACCTTATAACCAGTCTCAGAGGAAAAAATCAGTTTGCTCAAATGAACAATGCAATATTGGGTTATCCACAGATATAGATTTTAACAATTACACACTTTGTTTTTACAAAACGTCACTTCGGCTGTATGAAAATTGGATTACATGACAAAACAGTTTATGTTTGTTTTCTAACTATTACAAATGATGTTTCTATTAAGCAGTTTCTAGCAGTCTACAATCTTACCTGACCTGTTTCTGTGTCGTTCTATTAACTCGAAATACTGCTGTTAGTTCAACAGCAACCTAATTTCTACATCACTGTCCTCATTTGCATAACTTACACATTCTGTGTTTTCTGTTGTCGCATAAACGAGCGGTCGTATTAAGCGCTGCGCAGACGCAGCTAATTGAGTCATTAGACTCTCAGCGGGGAATTCAGGTGGCATCCGCAGAGAAGGAAGAGTTTAATGTGTTGCTGTTCACCCGCAGAGACTTCAGCGGAGCCATCGCTGCAGGCCAAGCAGCTGAAGCTGAAGAGAGCTCGCCTGGCTGACGACCTCAATGATAAGATCTCCCATCGTCCTGGTCCCATCGAGCTCATCCACAAGAACATCCTCCCTGTGCACGCGCTCATCGGTTAGACTTTACCCAGCTGTCAGTCAGCGACATCACAGCGTCACCACACTGCAACACGCGCATGTCACCAACAGAAGTATTGTCTTCTGTCTTTAACTGCAAAATCACACGTGACAATAAGTTGTTGCTTTAAAAAAGCAACTAAAATATCTGACTCAGATCTGTTTTTTTTGTAAACAAAGAAAAATGACAAATTCCAGTCTACAAAACCACGTCCATATGTGGTTTGCAAGGCAACTAAAATGTAGTTTTTGGTCAGTCTGATTGGTAAGCTCACATTTCAAGTAATTTTGGTCAGTTCTACAAATTAGGTCTTAAAACCCGAATCTAACTTGTGCGTGTTGTTAACAAAAAAAAGCCTTAGAATGCAGAACAAGTGTAGTTGTAGTTGGAAAAGAGTAAATCTATTATAGATCATTTGTTACCACTAACTGAATTAAGATCAGTCCTAACTGGATCATTTCCACTGCTCGTCTCTCAGGTACAGAGTCACCGAAGGGTGAGAGCTCCTCATTGGACGAGGACAGTAGTGATGCGCTGTCCCCGGATCCGCAGGGCAGTCTGGACTCTCCGCTGAGCCTTGGCCCTCAACACTCCCCCTCTGATATGCTGAATATAAACGGAGAGCCCCCTCCCACTCAGGTACCCCTGAGCTTCAAATCAGCTGTACAATAATGCTATTGCACTTTCAGTAAGCTAGAGGGCAGCACTGCTCCAGGTTTATATCAGCTGGTACAGCCTCACTGTATATGACGTGTTCCCATCACCTCATTATCACACAAATATAAATCTATACAGTTAAAGTAGTTTCCAATCCTCTTCTTTGATTGGACAAGTGGCACTGTTTGTATCACTGTGCTTGTTTGTGTTTGTGGAGCTGCTGATGCGCTGTCAGTCTTTGCGTTTCCTGGCAACCTGCAACAGTAGCATTAGCTTCTTTTGTAAAAAAAAACGTACGTTTTTTAAACTTAAAAATAAAACAAAGTCAAATAAGCATGTTGTGTCTAAAATGTTAGTTAGTCGAAAGTAACTTAAACAGCAAAAACAACCTAACTCACATGAACACATGCTTTTAAATATTGTTATTACAATAATATTCGGAATCATATCAATGCATATAACGTTAATGGCCCTTTTATCAAACATCGAAAGGATGATGCATCTAAGATTACATGTGTATTAATTACTACATATATTTTAGTTCCTCACTCAGGCCCCGCCTCCTTCATTTGGTGCACCTGACACTTCACCACAGAATCCAGCCAATGAAACTACTACGATAAACAGTTCCCGCCCACCCATGGGACAAACGAAGGTAAATGTATATCTGAAGATTATATAGCAGATGAGTTGAAACAATCAGATTTATTTCATTGAACGCTCATTTTTTTTCCTCCCGTCCTCCATGTCAATGTCATCAGCAGTCCAAGTCCAGCACAGACCGGACTTCCCAGCGGCCCAAGAAACCCAAAGATAACAAGCCCAAAGTGAAGAAGCTGAAATATCACCAGTACATCCCCCCTGACCAGAAGAACGAGCGCGAGCCGCCGCCTCAGCTGGACTCCTCGTATGCCAAGATCCTCCACCAGCAGCAGCTGTTTCTCCAGCTGCAGATCATCAGCCAACAGCAGCATTACAGCTACCAGACCATCTTACCCGCCCCTCCCAAGTGAGTGCAACCAAAACTTCTTTAAGGAAGTCTTTGCACTCGGCAGCCATTGTGCAACACCTCCGGGCAGCTATGAGGGAAGACAGAGTCCTCTATAATCGCTGGCTAAGGTCACAATAAAACATGGCCAACTACTAAACCTGACATCAACTGTACCATTAATTCTGTTTCTTAAACTCGGTTTGCGCTATTAAAACTAGTTCTTTCGGATCGTTTCAGCTACCGAGCATGTGCCTCACAACTCTGTACAAAGCTCCGCCCCCTGAGAATGTTCATGTTTAGCGAATCGCATTTTCTCGCATTCGTCGCAATAAAACCGCAACATATTGTTAATTCTATCGTCTTTGGTGCCACCACACTGAATGTGGATTCACTTTATGTGTTATAGATGTCTGCAGATGTTCAGACAGAACCAGGGCTGTGATACAGCTAGAAAAAAAGTCTTTTTTTTTAGCATTTTTAATTTGTTCTTATCTTCATTTTTCAGGCTTCCTACTGAAAAGCAGCAGCCACCCACCAATCCAGGCCCCTCCCCTTCCCAGACTGCTTCCACCTGTTCTGCAGTGTCCTCCAATCAGAATGGCCCTAATCGTCAGAGCCAGCCCACAGTGGGAGGAGCTAAGCCTAGTACTTTGCCTGCAAACCTGGATGAGTTCAAAGTGAGCATTAGTTGTAATTTATCTACTCAGTATAAAGCAAGAGTACATTGAGTGGAACTGATTTTTGTTTTTCCCTACAGGTTGCTGAACTTAAACACGAGCTCAAACTGAGAGGTTTGACGGTATCGGGCACTAAAAACGATCTCATCGAACGACTGAAGAACTACCAGGAACAGAACAGTGGTTCCACAGCACCTGTGAAATCTGCACCTGCTCAGATACAGCCGCTGACGGTTCAGTCATCTGCTGCTGCTCCACATCAAGGGAAAGATGTTAAAATGTCGGCCAGGGTCCACAGCACATCTCCACCTCAGATCAAGCGCTTCAACAGCACCAGCTCGTCTCCTCCTGCATCCCCCACCCCCTCTGATCGCTCTTTGGCTGGACTGAGTCCGGATGAGACCAGCTGCAATGGAGACGTGTTTGGAGAAATGGTTAGTCTGTGGATTTTAAAGTAGTTAAAAAATAATCCCATCATTTGCTCACCCTCATCCTAGGTGTATATGATTTTCTTCTTTTAACTGAACACAGAGATTTTAAAGTTTTAAAAAGTGCATCCATCCATCAAAAAAGTAATCCACAGGTGGTTTAGTAAAAGTTCTCTGAAATGAAATAACTTTGTTAAAGAAAATGTAAAAGTAATCGATACATCACGTATCCAGGTAAACCAACAGGCTAAATTCAAGAGTGCTAATTCTAAGTGCTAAATTCAGATATGGCGGCACGTCAGTAACTTTGAATCTCATTGGTTCTCATTGAATCTCATTAGTTCTTTTCATCACATGATGAAATATGCATATGACGATTAGTCATGAGACACGCAAGAACCAATGAAATTCAAAGTAGCCTGTTAGTAATTGTTCTTCATCGACTAGCCAGTGGGTTGTCTTAACATCTAGCCCACTAGTTGCAGCACTGTCTGTCTGACCTGCTGTACATTTCTCTCACCCTCAACAGGTGAGCTCACCCCTCACCCAGCTTAGCCTGCACCCGTCTCCAGAGCATCCCTCTCCAGTTAAAGAGGAGTCTGTTGGGCAGATGCAGGCCTGCTGCAGTCTCTCGCGCATGGGTCCACAGCCAGCGACACAATCTCAGGAGCCAGCAGGACCTGCGGTTCCTCCTCTAGACAAAGACCAAATGCTTCAGGAGAAGGACAAGCAGATAGAGGAGCTGACGCGCATGCTCAGGCAGAAGCAGAGGCTGGTGGAGACGCTGCGCTCCCAGCTGGAGCAGGGCAAGCGTGGAGCAGCCGCAGAGGGCGCAAACAGCGCAGTTCATGCTGAAGTGCCATCCCTCCCCAATGGGGTAGAGGTGAGAGTGAAGGAAGAGGTCAAAGAGGAAATGGACACATCAGAGGACCCGCAGGAGCAGGCCCAGCCTCAGAAGAAGCTGCAGACACAATGTTCACAACAGACACTGCTGAAGCTGCAGCAGATTCACCGGCTGCAGCAGCAACAACTGCAGCAGCAGCATGTGCTGGTGGACCTACCCAACATACAGCAACAGAAGACGCAGTTATTGCAACAGCAAAAACTGCAGCAGCAACTGCAAATGGACCCACCAAAACTGCAGCAAGAGCAGGGAACGATGCAGTTCTTGCAGCAAAAGACACAGCTACTGCAGCAGCGGAAAACACTGTTACAGCAGCAGAAGACGCAATTACAGCAGCAGCAAAAGATGCAGTTGCTGCTGCAGCAGCAGAAAACTGAGTTACAACAGCAGCAGCAGCAAAAGATGCAGTTGCTGCAACAGCAGAAGACTGAGTTACAACAGCAGCAGAAGACGTCATTACTGCAGCAGCAACAAAAGCTGCAGCAGCTGATCATCCAGCAGAGCCAGCGAAAACAAATACAAGTCAATCAGAAGCCGCAGCAGCAGCAGTTACAGACACAGCAGGTAAGTGACATTTCCATCTACTGTAATAGTTCAGATCCTTATGTATGTGTTTATATGCCACAGTGAAGACAATGTTTGCACCTTTATCACTTGTACAGGTCTCACAGGTGTTCATCAACCAGCTGTCTGGTGCTCAGATTAGCACATCCCTCCCACTGGATCTTCTGAAAGCTCACAGCACACCCACACTGGTGACTGACAGCAACGGCAACCGCTATCTGATTGCACTCACCAGTAATGGTGTGGACAACCTGATGGGGAAATGTCCTCCGAGCCAGTCTAATGGACGGATCACTCTACAGGTGCCTCGAGAATGCCATTAATCCTGAATCCTTTCCTTGCAGATACATTCTGTCTTTTAATAAATACTGTAATCCTTTGTTTTTCTGTTTCAGAGATTACAGTCTACCCCCACCAAGCTCCCTAGCCAATCATCTACAGATATCCCCAGTTCTGCCAACCAATCACAAGCTGTCAGAGAGCCTGTCACCAAAGTATGTGCAAGAGAAACCTTTAAGATACCTTTGACACTATCTTAATAAACCGTGGTGTACCTCAGTTTAACATCACACTTTCACCTTCAGGTTCAGAAAGTAGGGCTCCACTTGGAGGCCGTGACTGTTCAGGATTCCAGCCAGCCAGTATCTGCCCCACCCAGCTTTGAGCCCCTCTTCAGCGAGGAGTCGAACCCACTAAAACCCCTCTCACCCCCCTCATTTAAGGTAGGACCAACACATGTATCATTCATTAAAACATTCATGTTTTCTCTCTCTTTACCTTGCTTAAAGCGAACTTTTGTTTCCATCTCCATCTATCCATCATCTCCTCTGTTAGGAGGAGGTTTGCCCTACCTTTGATCACCACACTTTGTTCACCCCTTCCTCTCCAAAGCCAAACCCTCTCGCCTCTCAACGTTTTAAAGTAAACCCTCTTTTCACTTTCTTCATTTGTCTGTCACACCTGCTTTCTGTTTTTGTCTGCTTTCTGTTTTGTTTTGTACTCATGTTGGGAATTGACTCTGTTTACAGGAGAAAATCTCTAACAACCAGCAAATAGATGACCTGTTCGAAATTCTGATCAAGAGTGGAGGTAAAACAGCTCTTCAGAAATCTCCTGATGCGTTTATCTGTTTTAAAATTAGTTTTCATTACTAATGTGTTCACAATTGGTCAGCAACATACTTTTCCAAATTTGGTTCGAGTGACGGAATCCAAAAACAGTTTTGGCCCTGTTTACACCAGAATTTAGTGCCTTCCACCTGCAATCACCTGATTATGAATCACACCTGATCTTTATACCACCTTGAAAATCAAAACCGTTTGTCTCACTTTGCAGAAATTTCATCTGGATTTAAAGCCAATCAGGACCCTTCCCTGTCAGACATCCACAACAGCCCGCCCACTCCCTCTCCACCTCCTTCTCCTCACCACCTTTCTCCACCCATGCATCACTCTGACCCCGGCCCATCCCAGCAGCTCCCGGACACACCGGACAGCGGCTGCTCTGGAACTGGCCGCCTTGAGGACTTCCTGGAGAGCACCACTGGAACTCCTCTTCTCGGTGTGGAGCCAGACGGCCCGTTGACATTGATTGATGATCTCCACAACCAAATGCTGAGCACTTCCAGTATTCTGGACCATCCCCCATCTCCAATGGACACCAGTGACCTGAGCTTCTCAGCCCACCCAACCAGCCTGGACTTTGAAGACCCCACCCTCGATGGCATGGATTGGCTGGACCTACCCGTAGGAGGAGGGGCCAATAATTGTAATAGTGGTGGTATGGTCCTGGCCCCTCTGAGTTCACACACCCCACCCAGTGTGTTCTCCACAGACTTTTTGGACAGCTCGGATCTGCAGCTTCACTGGGACTCATGTTTGTAGATTTCGGTCTTAATTGCTTCTTGACACACAGTTGAGCACCTTCAACCTTACTGTGTATAGTCTGTACACACACACTCCAGATGCACATGCTGTTTCTTAGGCTGAAAACCTTTAGTTTTCTTCATCTTCCACTAGATGGTGTCGAAACGGTTCCTGTGTTTGATCATGTAGGTTCTCTTAAGCACTGAATTTCAAGATGTTTTGCATCACACTGCTGTGTCGCCTGTGCCAACAGAGAGACCCATTCGGACTCCGTCTCCAGCTTCCCAATCCTCCAAGAGTCCAACATAAGCAGCCCATCTGATCTGCTACAAATCCATTTTTTGGTCTAATTTTTAGACCCGTTTTCTGCATCCAAGAGATGAGGTCATTCAATCTTTTGATCACTTTTAACTGTAAGCACACCAGGTAGAACAATCTGCGCTGGAAGAGGTGACCAACCCTCTTTCAGTATTTTGTTTACTATCTATTTCAAGTAAGCTAGTATTACTTAATAAGTTTCTCCCGGCTTATGCAATCACATCTGCTCACATCAACATGAAAAATATACAGTAATATAAGATCAAACCCCTCGTTATTTCTCCACTCAGTTTCTCCAGCTTTAAGGCGTTGTAACATTTGGCATGTTAGTTTTACCAACTTTGCACTTAAGCTGATCCGACTGGTGCTCTGAGCTAATGGACAACCCCATACAATGGGCTCTGCAGGGAACCAGGTTTGGTGACGGTCACCAGATCTCTATGCATCGCTGTACTTTAGGATCATAACAAAACCTTTGTTTAGCCCTATGATTGTAGTGGAGATTGTCTGGTGGGGGTAAGTGATGGGGTTTAGGTTTCAGAGTATTTGGAACTTATTTTTTAAAAAAACTGAAAAAAAAATAAAAGGAAAAAATGCCTTGTGGAGTGTGTTTTGTTTTTGTTGCTGCACTCGCGTTCCTCCGTTTAAAAACCTGCATTGAAGTATTTCACTTGAAGCCATACTAAATGTTAACCAGGTACCACAGTGTACAGTATAATAGTCCTGCTATCACCAAACAGCTGTTCATAGACCACTGAGATGTAAGGTGGAAAAAAAAGTGTCTTAATTTTGTAAAACAAATATTTATATTTATATTATAACGTAAGCTGCAGTCGTGGTTTTATTTTTACCACACCAGCGATCAAAAGAGGGCGGCGTGAGTTCGATGTTAAACTTGTGATGTCTATACAATGGTGAGGATGGAAAGGGATGACAACATGCATTTATAACGTGACAGGAAATGATAAAATAAAACATGAATCATGCTCAACAAGGCTGTGGGAATTATCGAAACGGTTTGAGGACTTTTATTTTGAAAAGAGACACTGAAACGCATCAATTCGGTTTAAAAAATGTCAAGGTCTTTATTTAATGTTGATTTAGAATTTCAGGCTTTTTGCTGATTCTTTCATTTACTTTTTACTCAAAATGTGAATACAAAATAGTTAATGTTATTTGAAAAATACTGTTTTAGGTGGCCTTTCTGATTTGAGTTCCTACGGTCAATTTTTAAACTCCAATCATTGTTAAAAGCCCTTGAAAATAATGAATTAACTTTATACACAATACCTTAGAAACATGTACAACAGAAGCCTTTATGAGCATGTCACATATTTAAAGTTTCTAAACAAGCGTGTGAGCGTCTGTATAATAATTAAACACAGCTCAAGTTCAGGATTATAGAAAATAATCTGAGATGCTTTGTGTAAACTTGAAAACAAAACCAGACAAAGTTTACAGGGATATCAGAGTTAAAGGTAAGCATGACTGGATTCTGAACAATACAGTAAGCACTTATAAATACATACATTTTGAATACTACAAAGGTTTTAAATATAATACATAGCCACCATCTAAAAAGTGTGTATCTTTTGTATCCAAAAGGAATCCTCAGCATCGCATGATTCCAGTCAGTGTAAATTAAGAACTGTATGCTATTAAAGCAGATCTTTTAGATTTGATATATGGTCTCTGAGGTCATCTGCTCATCCAGGTGTGAAGGTAAATGTTACAGAGCTTGCCTACATCGAGAGCTAGTGACTGTGAGAACTTTCAGTCATGGTTAATACAAGAGCTGATATCTGCCATTGCATAGTTTGTACTGAAAGAATGGTGAGTTATTTTCATTTCCAAAGTCCTGAGCTGTGAGCTTTTGCATCGTTTTTCAACTTTACACCATCTGACACCCAGTCAAAGACAAACAATTTGGAAGTGGAACAATTTGGAACTCATGGAAGAATTTCCTTGTTTTTGGTTCGACATGTTTCTTTTGTACAAAGGTTGTTGTAGCCCAAGGAACTGTATTGTTGTGCCTTGTGTTTTTTTTCCTCGAACCAATCACTTGAAAACAAACAAGTGAATGGTATTGCTAACTTTTCTAACAGCATTTTTGACTATGTTCTGGAACAGGGGAAGAAAATTGCTCGGTGTCCTTATCCCACATAACTGGTCCTGATGTTGTGTTTATATAAAGATGACCAGCATAATGTCCCTTTCTCATTCTCCTTAATGACTGATTTAGGCTGATGGGATAATGGTATTTTTCTCATTGAGTTAATGTGGCCTCAGGGGCCATTCCTGTGTTATGGTCCGAGCGACCAGAGAGGAACCCTGAAATTAAACTGGGAGAGAGAAGAATAATGTGTTTAACACTAAACCAGGAGATCCAATGTTGGTTCAACCACCTGACCATAACATTGTAATCTCTGTTAAAACAGCAGCTGGGGTGCTGTTGTTTTCCTTTGCTCAGACCGTGACCTCTGTCTTACTGTTGGTCTGGTAGGCCTTGTGTTTGGGATGGGGCTGATACATCAGGTTTACCCCATAGCCTGAGGGCTGGGAGAGGAACTCAGGCAGTGTTTCTACACTGTGCTGCCTCCTGTTCATTGAAGTCTGTCTGCGACTGGAGTGCCCTGGATGCGAGGTCTGCCGGTGCACGTTTCTTTGACCAGAATCCCAAGCTTTGAAGGCTGAGCTGGACAGTTGTGGGTGGGTAGTGGTCTTTGGGATGTGGGTCCTCTCCAGTTGGCTGGTCGGGATTGAGATGGAAAGGGGGGAATGGATGTCATGGGAGGGCAGCACCTGGTGAAGGGTCTGCATCGGTTGGAAGCGTGCTGGAGGGGGTTGGAGTTGAGATAAATCCATCATTGGGTAACTCTTGTAGCGCCCTCGGGTTGCATTATCAGCTGTAAAGTATAAAAATTAAACAACTCATGTAAATGCCCATAAATAATCTGGTGGATTAGTGAAAGTTTTGCTGATGAACCTGGTGAAGTTATTTGACAGTCATCAGTGAAACTAATAAACATATTGGCCGTGTCATCGCTCCTGATGGAGATGCATCTGAAAACATTGTGAAAAGGCCAATGTGTGCTGTTGCCAGCAGGCAGAAAACATCTCAGTAGCATTTTTATAACGCAAGGTGAAATAACATGAGGAGGAAAAATGCTGCATGGTGGTGTAAGGGATCAGGGTCCTGGACGAGACCAGTAACAGAACCAGACTCATTTATCTTTAAATGAAAAGAACTTTCTACCTGAAGAATAACTCACCAGCTTCCTGCACTATCTCATCTCATTGAAGCCTTCAACCTAGAAATCTACTGAATTGAGTCTTTAGAGTTCAGCGAGTTTAGTTTTCCTGTAGCTCAGTGGTTAGAGCATGGCGTTAACAATGCCAAGGTCATGGGTTCGATCCCAGGGATTGCACATACTCAGATACAACGTATAGTATAATGCAATGTAAGTCGCTTTGGATAAAAGCGTCTGCCAAATGCATAAATGTAGTGAAGTTCTGCAGCATCTGATACATGTATCAATATTTACCTTTAATTCTTGTTGAGAGATCTAGAGGAGCCTGTCCATTAAATTAAAGTCACTCGTCTAAAATGTTAAAGGTCATTCCTCATTCATGAGATATTTCTGCTCTTGCTCCGTCTCGCTGCATTACATCTGTTGCTGCTCTTGTCCAGTTTGGTCGTGTATTGCATGAGTACATCAGAAGGTTTTAGAAGGTGTGGACATGCAAGCATATGTCAGGGCACACGATGTACAAGGGCTTATAGATGCCCAAATAAAGCACACAAAAATAAAAGGAGGATCGAGTGCAATTCCTGCAGTCGCTCTTTTGCTCTCATCAGATCTAATTCTTTCAAATAACATCATGTCATGTTTCTAGCAGCTTTTCCTCATTCATTACTTCCTTCTTGCCATAAGTTGATTCAGACAGAGGACAGCCGAAAAACCTCAAGCTAACTCCAGTGGCTGTGCTGTCAGTGTGCATCATCATCATCATCATCATCGTAGACTGTCCTGGCATTGGATCTTTGTCCAGTAACATCAGGTACTGGCATGTTCTGTTTACATATGTGTCACCAACCAATAATGTGTTCTGCACTATAATCACTGTATCACGAAATCACTGTGATTTTGCTGTTGTGATTTTGCTGTTGTGATTCACAGAATCTAGGGCAGGCTAATGTTCCTGCCTCAAAATAAATAAACAATAGACAACAGGCAGCACCTCTCAGCCCCCAGAAACTCTCTGTCGCTGTCATCATAAACCAGTTGATCTTTCACAAAATGCAGAGAGAATAGATGATGTTTCTGTATCTTTTTCAACCAATCACAAACTCGAGAGGCTAAGAACAGCAACAGTTTGGATTCCAAACCAAAATGACATATAAGGACTGTGACTTTCAGATTATAAATAAAGGCTGTGACACCTAAGCCTTCTTCATCGCACTTCTCTCGCTAAATATAGTAACAAGAAATCTGAAAAATGATTCATATTAATAATGAATGAATAAAGATGAGACAAAGGCTGAAGACCCAGTGTCATCATATACTGTTTGTGTAGTGAGGATTCGGTGAGGAAACCTGACAAAAAACAACAAAAAACATCCAGAAATGAACGTCTGTATAAGCTTGTAGCCCTTGACCACAGAAAGTTATTTTGAGTGCCGTAGGGTGACACAGGGTAACCTTGTTGTACTGCCTCAGATGTGGCCCTCTTACACCAAAGGGCTTCCCTGATTCTGTCAATCAAGCTCAGAGACTGTAGTTCATGGCATTCACAGAAGCAGTTGAGCGTGTGTGAATGGTGTGTTTGCACAACTGTGGCATGTTTGCTGTCTTACCGACTGCTTTCAGAGACTTGTACTTATTTAGCGTGAGGCTCGGTACACTGAGGTTTCTTTGAGCATGAGGCAGTCCAGCGGCTGTACCAAAGCCAGCGTTGTTTAGATGGTACTGTTCTGAAATAGAGAAGCGTAAAAACATCAGACATACAGGTCTATTGTGTATAATCTGTGATATATTCACAGAATCATTCATATATTGACAGACTCTCACAGGAATCCAGGGGGATTGTAATGGTTTGTCTGGTTAGTTCAGCTCAGTTAGCTTTATTTTGTTTACCAGACTTTAACGTCTGGTAATGATGTTTTTAATGATGTTTTGAAGGACTCGTGTAAGATGTGTGATGCATGCAGATGTCTGAGGTGATGAAGGAGCCCTTCTGAAATCTGTAATGCATCAGATAACGTTCTTGCAGTGACATTAGTTATACATCGTATGCGCCAAAAACGTTATAAAAACGCTCCACAACTTTTACGTTTTTTTAACAATGTACGTAACAACGTTTTTTAAATTAACAATTTAAAATGTTTGAATAACATTCTCATAACCAAGCAATAACGTTAAACGATAACACCCAAAAAAATGGATGTTTTGAACATTCCTAGAACTTTTAAAATAACATTTTTAACGTTTTTGTTATCTAATGGAAACGTAAGGGAAACATTCTTGCAACATAAAACGATTAGCTATACTCATTCGTTGTACATGAGGGTGTAAAACCTTTGCATACATTTCTCTCGTTTAGCCAATCAGTTTTCAGTAGTGTTTTCGAACCGTGCCATTACAGTACGTGTCAGATTCGGTTGGTGGAATATATGCCATGCATTGATGTACTTTATTGATCCATGAGACCTATTTACATTCACACCTCATCAGCCAGTTTATATCGACCACATGCGTGTTGTCCAGGCACTCATCAGACGCCTCATTCTGGATGACCTGTTTTTACTCGTAAGCTGTGGGTGACAGCGCAGGATATTGATGCGGTTAATGAACGCGAGATGTTGTTTCTCTTTCCTGTTTGTTCCATTACTCATTAGTCACGTTTCATTTAACATGCGGTCTGAGAGATGCGGACAGCTGTTCTTTTAGAGTAAACTTGTGTAACACCTTCTAAAAATGACCCTGACATTTCCTAGTAGCTGTGTGTTCATGTGGACAAGAACGTTTAGATCCGGAGTTAAAATCAGCATCTGTTCTGACATCATCACAAGGAGAGGACATCAGTGGGTAATTCTGAAGTTGATTTGCATCCGATTTACATTAGTGGAACCAAATGTGTCGCCTCCGGACACCTTAGAATTCACTTCAGGTAGTCAAAAGGAAGAAAAACTAAAAAACTACAGCAAGCCAACATGAAAACACAATATAGACAATCTGAGGTCAAGTGAGAATAAATACAGCCGAACGCTGGTATTCTATTGTCATTGTGTTATAGTAACATGACAGTTTATTCGATATTAAATTATATTTATATGCCTATAGTGCTGTGCCGTGTAGATGCAGGTGTTTTATAGAAGCTGTTATTGTGTCTTTTATGCAGTCGTGAGTGTAGTTCAGAGATGAATCTCTCAGAAGATCTCTGTTTGAAATCTTAATCCACTGAGAGCGTGAAGCATTACGATAGTTTCTAAAACAAATTGACAACCCTGCCTTTAAAGACAGCTTCATGTAACAGAATCACAAAAATAATCATTTTAAAATAATAAAAAATAATAACTGTTTCCTCCGACGGAGAGTCTCACCCCATTGGTCAGTCAGTGCTGTTACTGTGTCACGCTATTTGGGATTCTCAAACAGATTCTCAAAACATGTTTTGAAAGCACCACAGACCCCGTATCATGAAAAAATTCTATTCTATTCTATTGTGTTCTATTCCATTCTGTAACACTGAAGATGGTCAGTGTATGGACAGGTGTTAAACTTTACATAACTTTCACATGAGAAAAATAACAGGTCGCAGCTAGCATTGTGTTAGGTTATTATTTAAGGAAATAGTTGAGTTTAGTCGTTTCTTGAAAACAGCTAGTGACTCAGCTGTTCTGATAATGTAGTTCATTCCACCAACCGAATACACAATACAGGCAGTAGGTATACAAATGAAATATTAAACTGCATTATGTATCAGTGTAAATGAAGGGTAGTTGCTGAGCTGTGGCTCTTATTGACATTAAATATACCGCCAGCTGCTCTATCCAGCTGGTTTTCAATACACTGCATTTCCATCACTACCCCAGCGTACGTCGATGTCTTTTGTAATTACACAGCCTCGGGAAATTTAACCTACTCGTGTAAACGCTCGCTCCTCTGGACAGGAAAAATTCTTCAGAAAATGATTCCTAGTGTCGTCCTCATTTATCCCAATTCAAATGAAACCCTTCCTGAAGAGACATCAGACCTTTTGAACCCTGATAAAGCATCACCTTCCCACCTCAACATTAAACCAGCAGAAGTGCTGTAATTCTCACGCTATTGCTAAGAGAGCAGAAAGTACACGGAGATGTGCAGTCACATCACTAAACCCTCTAAGCACCTCCGAGCAAAACTTAAATCCTCTTTCCGAGCAGGAGAGGAAAGTGAGCTGCTTAACTGTTATCAGCATAAACCCGCCGCGCCTCACGCTTGTGTAAATCCACCGAGCAGAATCGCACATCAGAAGACCTCGCTTGCATTTACAGATGAGCAAGAAAACAGATGAAGTTTCTGCTGGTTCTTGAGGAGAAATTGAAATTATTGGGGAGAACACGAAGGATAAAATTGCAAGGTGCGCAATTTAAATCTAAAATAATTTGGTTACAAGCCATTCTCTTATTGGTAAAGCCAAATAATAGTTTAGATTTCTACCAAACGAGCTACAGGAACAGTTATTTAATTATTATTTGTTTAGCATATTAGGCTGTGTTAAGCCAAAACGCATTGAGCAACCACTTCACAATGTTTTAATAATTTAAACCCAATTCATTAAAAGCTTTTTATGTTTCACCACAGGAGTGCCGTGGAATATTCTGTCGTTTCATTAGTTCCAACATTTATTTATTTTGCATAATTTACACCTGATTAACTCGTACTATCAGTGAGGAAAGACAGGAAGAGAGCAGCTGTGAGACAGTCATACACAGTGTGTTGTCATGCGAGCTCTGGGGGGCGGAGCCTCTGGGGGGCGGAGTCTCTTGGGAAGCAGAGCTGTGTGAGGCAGAGGTGTGCATAGCAAATCATGCGTGCTGAAACACACCATCCTCACACTCCTGCAACTCCTCATTGTACTGCTTAACACTTTTAGGTTGTAAAAAACATTACCCAAACGTTTCCATTAAGTAACAACACATCAAAAATGTTATATGATGTTATGTTTTAGACAGTGTATTAACATTATTGCTTGATTGTAAGAACAATTATTAAAACCATCCACTAACAATTTTGAAAATAACATTTTCAATGTGTGATATAATGTTAAAAAGCATTCAACTAACATTAAGGAATGTTTTTTGATAACAGAAATTTTGAAGAACATTAGCCAACATTTTAATAATGTTCCCTGTTAGCTGGGTGCTGGACTCCTCAGTCTACCCAGCATTCCGGTTTCTATGAAAAGGTTCCTGTCTTCTGGGCACATGTACAAATATCATCAGACATTATTAATATAGGATGTGATGCATTCATAATGTATAATCTGATGTATAAGTGTAACCGTGTTTGTATGAGCATTAGTGTAAGGACTGAGGGTTGAGCTCACCGCTGTGGCTGCGCAGTGTCCTGCTGGAGATGCCATTTGCTCCAGTGGGGGTCATGCTTAGAGCTCCATCCACAGCACTCCCCTCGCCACCTGACTGCTTCAGCAGCTCCTGCAGAGCCCTGCACAGAGATCATAAGAGTTATTCAACAGACCATAATGTCCATAGCAACCTGCAGAACACAGAGGTGGCAATCTAGAGAACAACAGTGACAGCTCATTTACATTGAAGACATGCTCTCATCCAGATTACTCCATGTTATTAATCACCTCAGAGACTCTGATGATGAAAATGATGTCATGACGATGCTGATCGAATAATCACAAAAACAGATACAGTATAAAACCTTGACTACCCATACATTTTAGAAAACATTTTTTAACATTATCATGTCGAAAAGGTTGTTTTAAGTAGTTTGTGAAACGTTATGTTACAGAATTAAAATAAATGTTCTTAATGAAAAAAAGTTTATTTCATGTTTTATAAGAGGCATTTAAAAACATCTACTGTACAATATCTACTGTAATAAAAATACATGCGATTAAAACAGAAAAATACTTTCTACTATCTACCGTCAGGGGTGAACAGAGGACCCAACAAAATCTTCACAGCAGCGGTTCCCAGCCCTACCCGTGCTGCACTTTTGTGACGTGTATCTTATCTGACACAGCAGTCTGAGGTCTGGAGTCTTTACTAATGAGCTGATGAGTTGAATCAGGTGTGTTTGATTAGTGCTATGATGATCTAACCTGTGCAGCACTGAGGTGCTCAACAAAACCAATGCTTTACATCTCACATAAATCAACAAACTCCTGGTAACCGCTTTAAACGCTGACTTTAGTAACAACTGACATATCAGTGTAACATTATTACACCCCACTAACAACTTAATGTTTTTTGATATATACGATAGATAACGTTAAAAAATGTTCTTCTAATGTTACTACAAGAACATTTTTAAAAACGTTGAGAGAACTTTTGGAGAATGTCAGCCAACGTTCTGAGAATGTTCCCTGTTAGCTGGGCCACAGCCATATTTCATTAATATAGTCATTTAGCATCAGCTGACAGCAACATGTTTGTTTTGGCAGTTAAATTAATGCTCAAATATGTTCTTTGCACACAGTAGCTGCTCTCCATAACCATTAGCCACATTGAGCACATTGAACCTCATCCCTGGGTTCTTTACATCTTTAACACTCCATCATTGCTCTCTCTCTGTTTTCTGTGGCTTCCACTTGTGTCCTTGGCGATCTCCCTAATTCTGTCCAACACTCTTAACCAACGATGGAATGTGATGAGATCACATGTGATTGTCGAATAAAAGCTCATGGCCTCTTGGCTGGCCAACGCCACCGGCTGTAGGCCACTGCAGCCCAAAAAAACAACTGTGACACATCAGAAGGGCATATGAATACAGTCACCCTACAGAGTGACGACGTCAAAGTGAGACACTTCCAGGGCAGGGCAGGCCAGTCTCTTATGGGAAACGTCATTCTAACGTTCTCCAGTAACTTTATCCTGCACCAATGAAACACGCCTTTTGTAAAAATTATTTTGGATTCTGCCAAAGTCTGTTCAGAACTTTAACATCTACACAGCAATACATAAAAACACACGGATATCATCTTCATATACAAATACAACAGACCTTGCTTCTTAAAGAGACAGAACACCTACAAAAACTTTCCAATCACTCAATCCTGAGTAGAGCTTCAGCTATCAGTACAACACAATGGGAGTGTAATTGTAATAATAATTATGAACAGATGCTGACAGACACACATTACAAAACTTTTGTCTTTTGATTCAATGGAATAATTAGTTTCCTTGTCTCGACGGAACATCAGTTAACGCAGTGTAGAACCAAGTTATTCTTGTTATATTTAACCCGCCTTTATGTCTAACCAGTTAGTCAAGTTTACATCCTGTCGTCCCAGTAGCCCCTTTACTTAACATGCACGATTTTATATAACTATTTATCCCTCACTACTAGTATTATAGTCAGATAACATTCTCCTTTTCTTCCTCATATCTCAAGGTGTGTACATCTGCAGTAAGGGTTAGTGGATTATTTACAGCAGTCAATCTCACATAAACATGGACGAACTTTAGTCAATACTCTGTTTGCTACGTCCATTAGTAGAGACAGAAGGTTTTGCATTAGTTTATTATAGCCTGTACATCTACCAGAGGATCAAATAAATACATAGCTAAAAAAAGCCTCGAGTAGTTCTGTCAGAGGTCACAGGCCTCTCTGATGTCACAGTGCACACCCACTAAGACTCAAGCATGCAGGAGAGACATCTCCAAAATCAGCGAGACTTCCACATACACACACCCTTGTAGCTTTCATGGTTTCTGTTGACTCTCTCCCAATTTGGGGATATCTAAAGAGTCTTACATTATTTGATGTGATATCTCAGCAATCTTGGCCCCTTAAGACGCCCATACATCACAACAAGAGGCTCTGCCCCGCAGACTAAGAATGTTTCTTTAACTGTGGATTAAATATTAGATGGCACAGAGTCTTGCCTTCGGTCACAGCATGCTGTAATCTGAATTTAAGATGTAATTTGAACCATATACTCTGTTCCACAGTATCACAGCTGGAATCACTGATGCATATGAATCACAGTTCACATTGTCTGTCATTGCCTGCTGTTTTCATGACTGTTGTTTAGCAGTGGCATAAATCAAGGAGAATAGACAGTTTCAGTGTATAAGCTAGTGGAACCTTATCACAGTATTAATTCAGCCAGATAGACACCCAGATAACAGTGAATGTTCTCAGAACGTTGACTAATGTTCTCTAAAAGTTCTGCCACGTTATCAAATAATGTTCTTGTAGTAGAACTTTTTAAGGTTATATCTCAAATTTATCAAAATGTTCTTTTTAAATTGTTAGTGGAACATTCTAAAAACATTACAGAATTAAAAAACGTTCTTATAACCAAGCAGTGAACATTCAAAATAACATTCAAAATAATTCAAAATAATTTGTTACTTAATGAAAATGTTACGACAACGTTCTTGCAACCTAAAATTGTTAGCAGGGCGACACCTGCTTTCTTTCCTGTTTGACTGAGGTTAGAGTGACATGAACAGTACGATACAGAGAAATTATTGAGTCCACTTCATTTTGATTGGTAAATAAGAGCTAGGTAGCCTCAAAGAGAGTTATCTTCAGAAAACTTTGTCTGAGGAGAACTTAATTTTGTAGGAAGTTTTACACGGTGTGCTGTGTTGAATATGTGGGAAACAGTTTATCTTTGAGAGAGATGTTAACCGCAGAAAAATGATCATCTTCAGATTAATACTTTCATGTGTTCATCTAAATATTGTGTCATTTCGCTTCCAACGTGTGGTGTGTTACTGCAGAACGCTGGGAGAATTATAAATTCACTGTATTTTTCATGACAGGTAATTTGATATTCATAAAGAGGTTCTGAATATTCAGAACATTAAGAACAAAAGGTCAGATTTGAACAGAGAGGAGACAGGAAATGAAGCGATGTGTTTTGGAGGGAAAGGAATGAGGTGAGCTGGGAATTAGGACAGAATTAGACATTCTCGAGGTGGATGGTGTAGCTTTTACTGTGAGCGCACTGATACCATGAATATCACGCTATCCTGAGAACACTCTTACACTTTGTCTCTTGATTGTTCAGATCTGAAAGAGGGAAGGCAGCAAATTAACGTGATCTTTGTGGAAGAATCTTTGTGGACCTTCCCAGAATTTATTGTGGGAAATATTTTTGTACGGTACAGTATGAGAGTTGAGATAAATGTTGATAATAAACAACATATATATTTATGATATATAACGTTAAATGTTGTACAAACGTTACTAAGACCTTTTTTGATGACAGAGAACTTTTAGAGAACGTTAGCCAACGTTCTAAGGAACATTCCCTGTTAGCTGTGTGCCCATGAAAAGCATTTTAAATCAGTCAGTGATGAGTTTCTGTTTCAGTTAGGCAGCTCATTAGCTTTGGAAGCAGCTTATATCTACTCACCTGGAGTTACTGAGGTCATTCTGACCTCCACGGCTCTTCTCCAGCCCCAGTTTGGTGAAGATGCCCACCAGGACCATGATGGCCACCACACCACAGATGATGTACACAATCGTATGGGTTTCATCCCGCTCGTTTTCTGGCTGGACCTCAGTGTTGGTGACCACAGGTTTGCCAGTGTTGGCCCAAAGGGGAGTGTCATAATTCGAACACGAGGTCTGGTCCAGTCGTTGCTGACGGAACTGGCAGCAGAAGCGGTAGAAACAGGTACCACAACAGTACAGAAAGATACCCGCGTTACAATTAAAGGGAGGGTCCCACTGGCCCATCACATCATAGTAACCACGGCAACGGGTGCCAGTGGTTGGCACGGCGTCCTCCTCCACCTCTGCAGGTGTGGTTAAAGATAGCGGCCCCTCTGATGTCACAGAAATCAGCAAATTATCTTCCGTCTGATTGGCTGTTTGGATGTCCATCTCAGTCATACTTTCCTCCTGTGCGTTAGTGGCCCATGCCAGAGTTCCGGTTAACAGGAGAAGCAGCAAGAAAGAATATCCAGCCATACTTCAGCTGACACGATGTGCCCACTTATGTATCTGACTTCAGAGTGAAGAAACGCTAAACACAAGTAATGAAAGTGTTTTAGTTTTAACACTTGAATGACGGACGCCTCATATTTTAGTCCAGCTGTGGCTTATAAAAGTCATTTTAAAATAATAACAATTCATAATTTAAATAATAGGAATTCTACTCTAAATATTATATTCAAGATGCAGTTTAACAATATATATTCCAAAATATGACTTCACAAATATTATTTCACATTTGTGCGACTAAAATGCATTAAAATTCATGGTTCATAGAATTAAATATTCTTTTTGTATTAGAAATACTTGTTCTTAAAACACTCAGACGCCGTTTCGCAGTTTCAGCGGTACAGAGTGATATACAAGTATAGTTTCGTTTCTTTAATTACAGAAGCATTACCTTTGTCCCTTGGGAGAAACTCAATGATTGGACATTTTGTCGCGGTCCTGTTTCATTTCACATCTCCCATCACTGAAGTTCAACATTTACCAGCAAAAAACTCCTTTCCTTTAATCTCCTGTTCACTTCTTTAAACAAGCCCTCATTGAAAACAGCACAAAAAATCTCTTTCCTGTGTAGAGCGCAGCAGGTGATGCGGCAGACGTGTGTTTTCATCCACAGTGATGCTCTCTGACTGCTGCCTCCCAGTCTTGTGAGGAGCAACAGTTTCCAGCTCAAATGAAAACTCCTCCCTCTGTTCAGCACAGCACAGAGAGAGCAAGAGAGGAGGTGGAGGTGGGGGGGCATATTTCCCATCCAAGCGCTGCTTACAGTATGAGCAGAGAGAAGTGACAGTATCCTCTCACATCTGAACAATCCATAATCACGTCACTCTTCACTGTGGCTTATTTCATATTTTTATGCTCAAGCTCAAGCGAAATGCCAAAATATACCCTGTCAAAATGACTAACCGAACATTTTCAGAACGCTGGCTCTAAAAAGTTCTCTCAAAGTTATCAACACATCCTTGCGGTTTCATTAGTAGAACTTTTATTCACATTATATATCACAGATATATCAAAAATGTTTTTAAAATGTTGCACAATTCTAAAACATGTCTGAATAATGTTCTTAAAACCAAGCAATAACATTAATACAAATTCTAAAAAAAACTAGACTATAAGATAACATTTTTAACACTTTGGTAAATGGAAAAGTTATGAAAACGTTCTTACCTAAAATTCTTAGCTGGGAAATGAGGAATTGAGATTTGTTTATGTTGAAGGTTGTTGTAGATTTTCTTCTGTTCTTCCTCCGCAGTGCAGAGCTGACAGGCTCTGAGGAGGCTTGTGTGTTTGATCTGTACTCCACACCAGGTGAACATGTGACAAACAACCTGCAGTTCTGAGCAGAGTGACGGAGAACAGCATGAATAAGTAAGTTAAAAAGTCTTTTTTTATCTTACTTTACTTACTTTTACTTTCTTGAGATTGCAAACATATTTTACTGCAATATAAAGTATTTAATTTGACTCTTATCTGGCTCTGTGTGTGTCTTTACCAGGTTTATGTTTTCTTGCTTTAACTGGATGTCCCTGCTCGTCTAGTCATCTATCAGATGTGTAATGTTCACCAAATATATTCTAAATAAATTCTACATTGGCTCAAGGCTATTTTTAGAGGCAGCTGCTGAAAGCTGTTAGTGGGGCCAGCAGGGGGCGCTCGTGCTGTGGTCTGTGTGGCTCCTATTGCTACAGTTATAGATAGATGTGAGGACAATATACAGAGTTCTCTAAATTAAGATGTTTAACTTGAAGTCCTGACTCTCAGTGGTCATTGTGTGTGTGTGTCTGTCTGTCTGTCCGTGTGTGCATATCTGTCTGTCTGCGTGTGTGTCTGTTTGTCAGTCTGTCTGTGTGTTGTATGTGTGTGTGGTCTGTATGTGTATGTGTGGGGTATGTGTGTGTGTGTTGTATGTATGTGTAGTGTATGTGTGTGTGTGTGTGTGTGTGTGTATGTGTTGTTGGTGTTTTACTTCTAAATCATTTCAAAGCTGCTCTAATTGTGTGTTCAGACTGCGTTCACACGCAGCCGGAGCAGTACGCTGACAAATTTATTTAGCTTTATCCCGAAAGCAGAAAATGATTTATAAAAAATACAGCAGATAATATTCACAGTGGAATGAATATATTGAAGACGTGGATTCATGCTTGGGGCTTCCTCTTTTCTCCACACATTTTAAGAACTAAACCCTTACAAAGGCTTTGAAGAAATTTTGAAGGAAATTGTTGAGTCACTTTTATCTCCAAACCTGAAATATGATCATCTTGGTGTTGAATTTGATTGAATTGTCTGTTTTTGTCGTCTCTTTAAATTATACCAGCTCATCTTTCTGGTGAAAAATGTGAGACTTTTTCATCCTGAATCAACCCCTCACCCCTCCCCATCTCACCTTTACCTGCTTCAGCTGCTTTATTAAACAGCAAAACTGAGTTACGCTACACTACTCATGTATCTTACGATATAACTCCACGCATTGCATTAACATATGATTTGTCATTGTGGTAGAATAAGAAAAATGACATCAAACAGAGTATTGTTATGAAAATGTAATTGATGCTGGTCATGCTGTCAGGGGAATTCAAATCTGTCTGGTAATTTTAAAGATCTGGAAGGTTCTGATGCTGATTTTAATGTTGAATGGAAGAGACCACACATCAAACTACTGAAATATAACCACTACTTAACTGTAATAGGACATGTGCTTTACCACTGGATTTCCACTGACTTTGCAGCATTTGTGTAGCACGCAGAACATGCATGCCTGCTATTATCTCTCTGTCAGTACTGCTCCAGCCGTGCAGGCGGGGCACCATGCAGGCGGTACTTTAATTTCAGAAAGGGGAGGCATAGTTTTAGGTCTCTTTCAGGGAAAAAGTGCCTTGAATCTCAGCAATGTATAACTGTAATCACTGGCAGTTAATGAACCAATAAATAATAAAAAAAAGACCATTAGAGAACTGAGATTTGTCATAACTTAAGTGTCAGTATTTCCTTACAGTATTTGTTGACATCACAAATCTCTAGTCATGACGCATTTTAAGGAAACAGCGAATGAACTCTACAACGAACGAATAGTATGTGTGAATTTTTTTTAAAATTCACGTTAAGTAGCCAGACACATAATTTATCTGCTCGCATAAGAAATGTCCTGTTTCCACCTCACACATAAACTGCACCGCGCTACGTTCAGAAAGACACACTGGATTAGTGAGATGTAAACCACAGGCTCTCAGCCCTGCAGATTAACACATCAACACAGATTATGCTTAATGTCTCCTGCTGCAGAGTTTAATCTGAGCACTATTATGATTTGTAGAGGAAAATTTTAGTTTTGCAGTGTAGAACCTTATTTAGCAATCTTAGGAATGCCTTAGCTGTGTGTAAGTTGACCATGTTATGTATC
>JAZGTI010004391.1:0-28267 GCA_036877585.1 Botia kubotai | reverse complement strand
ATTTATACTGAGACTAAATTACACACAGGAGGACTCTATTAACTAATTAGGTGACTTCTGAAGGCAATTGATTGCACTGGATTTTATTTAGGGGTGTCAGAGTACAGGAGGCTGAATACAAATGCATGCCACACTTTTCAGATTTTTATTTGCTTAAAAGTTTGAAAATTGTATATAATTTTCGTTCCACTTTACAACTATGTGCTACTTTGTGTTGGTCTATCATATCAAAATCTCAAAAAATACATTTAAGTTTGTGGTTGTAAGGTGATAAAATGTGAAAAAGTTCAAGGGGTATGAATACTTTTGTTGCCTAGAATCTGTACTACATGCTAATGAATGAAGTGGCATATAATGAAACTAACACTGCCTTGATAAGTCTTAACTGTGGAAAATGATATCTTAATTGTTAAATTAATCAGAGTGATTCTGAAATTCCCTTTAAGTACCAAAACATTCCTCTGATATTTTTAGCTAGTGAGCGCTAAAAGCAATGACAACATAAATAAAACATTATGACAATGGCATTTATTTATTTCCTTTAATCTCAGTGCAAACAACACCATATTCCCAACTGGCACTAGGATCAGTAGAAAATAGTAAATTAGTTGTTGTTGTTGTTGTTCTTTTATTCCCTTACAAGTACTGTGGCACTACTGTTTTACGGTGATGGTCCCAAATGGCTATATCATTTACTTTGATCAAGACCACACCATTACAGAAGAATTGCCATAGTAGTATCCATATTAATTACATATTAATTATTAATTAGAATTACCATATTAATACATAGTATTTAGATGGTCCCCTAAGGTACTTTAAAAAATACAATTATACAACCATACATAATAAACAATGTAAAAAAAAGGTTTTACAGATAAAGATTGTATCTCTGTTTTTCTGTTCTGATTTTAAACTAATTTACATTGTAATAAATGGTACAATGTGTTAAATGGAGGTTATAAATAAGCTGGTTGCTTTGTTTTGCATCATGGTAGTTGTTTTCTAGCTGAATTTGGATGGTCATTAGCTGGTGCACCTGTTAGTGGCCACCTAGAAAACACCCTACTCCAAAACACAGCAACCAGCTGGCTTTATCAACAAGGTACAACGCTGTTATTTTCATATGTGGCGTACGCACAAACAAAATTAGCAAACATTTAATAAACAAATGCATAAAGAGTGAAGGGAAGTGTACTTTGTGAATAAATCTGAAGTTCTGTGTGAGCTTGGTTAATAGGCATTACCTCTATAAAAAGTAAATGCAACTGCCGTTTCTGCTTGGATGAACAAAATAAAAAGCAATTTCTAATCATGTCTGCTTTACAACAGTCCCACCAAGGCCTGGAGCTATGAATAAAAATATACATGGAGGATATTTTCTTCAAATGCTGTTTAACGTGCATTTGGGTTACCTCAGTGTTTTTTACAACAACCGGAAAGACATATTCCATTTTCCTATTAAGGGACTCACTGATGTTTATGTATAAAATGTAACTCAGCACAAAAGCACAGCCTTGTCACTTTCAATAAGAATCTAATACCTAAAACAACACAGCCAAGCATGATAAACTCAATATTTGTAGGCTTTAAGGGAGGCTGCAAAGCAAAAGGCAATTAGCGTTTTGTTGCTGGTCCCTTGATGTGTGATTTCTAAAGGCTCTTTTAGGTGCAATCAGAGTTTGGCAGTGAATATGCATAAGGTACATTGTGAACGAGAGCATGATTAAAGCAAAACTAGGCTACAGATACAAAGAGTGCCAAAACTAAAGGCAGTAAGTGCTGGAAATCTTGAAAAAATATGAGAAAAACAGGACTTGTGAGCTAAAGATCAGTTAATCCATATAGTTTAGGTCCAGGCACCAAGAAGATGATGTATATAAGAACTTCCTATGACAATCTACAGGGTGAGTAAAAAGTAACTAGGCATTAAAAATTGGCAATAAAGTCCATATTGCTAATACAAATTTATTGAAAAAAAATGTACATGTACTTTATTACATAGGAAAATTAAAGCAAACCTTTAAATTTCAACGTAAGCACCGGTGGCGTCAGCCAGTTTCCTCAAACGGCCAGGGATGGAATGCACAACGTCTTCTGAAAAAAGTTGTTTGGGATATTGCTGAGAACATCTCGCAGCCAATGCCTGTACTATCAACGCGGGAAATATGAAATCCTATTTACTGTTATCTATTTACACACTGCTTTCATCATGACTCCAGTGATACTACAAGTTCTATGGCCAATTTTTAATGCCTAGTTACTTTTCAGCCACCCTGTATACATCGAGATCAGAATACTTCAACAAACACAATTATGCAAAAAGTATCTCATTGATGCTCGTCTCTTCTTTAAATTTACATAAACAACAGACTTGTATATTCAATGCAACCTACAGTGCACCAAGTGTACACTTTTGACTAACTTGTGTGTTCCTCAGGGTTTAAACCCTTGACCTTGGAGTTGCTAGCACCATGCTCTACAGCATTAAGCCCTCCCTACAGTATGCTACAATAACAGCTGTGAGTCTGTGGAAAGGCTTTCCATTAGATGTTGGAACAGGGATGCAGGGATTTGATTCTATTCGGTAAAAACAGCAGGTGTGAAGTCAGATGCTGACGTTAGGTGATGGGGTCTGGCTCAGAGTCGGCATTACAGTTTATCCCAAAGGTGTTCAGTGGGGTTCAGGTCTGGGCTCTACTCAGTAAACCATTTCTATATGAAACTCACGTTGTGCAAAGAGACACTGTCAGAATGGAATAAATAAGACCCCACACACAATTGTTGCAGCATAGTTGGAGGCACAGAATTCTAGAATGTCACTTGATTGAGTAGCATTAAAATTTGCTCTTTGCAGAATAGCCAAACCATTTAATAAAAAAGGGTGTCTGCATAGTGCTTTTGGCCATATAATGTATCCACATAAATGTTCTGAAAATGTTCACATTTACATTCAGAAAATGAATGTATTACCACTAAATTACTTTAATTATTAAGTTTTCCATGCGAGCAAAGACAAGCATTAGGCTCTTGGGGGCCATTTGGAACCACCAAGGCTTGAGGTAGATTGATCCAGGATGGCTTCCTGTTCTATTCAGCCTATTAATGTCAATACAAGGCACCTGACACCTAGCAGCTCTGTTGTATATATGCATCTTGAATTATTACTGAAAAATACCTAAATTTTATTGCTGTTAGCATTCTGTAGAAATAACTATGATTCATTTCACGCTGGGTCTAAGAACAGTAGTATCAGTATCATTGTAACACAGTCTCTTGTGGCTTATTGTTTTAGTGTGTGAGACTCTGCAAGGTCACAGTAGGCAAACACAGCAAGGGACTGACCCGTCAGAATAAAGCGGAGACTTTCATACCTCATACAAGATTTGCTGCATTAATAATATATTACTCTTTACTCAGCGCAGAAATATTTTACCTAATCGACCTATAAATATACATTCATATTGAACAACGCCCACATTTGTGGAACAGAATTCCCCAGATGATACATTAAATAATCAGAAGTGTCCTATTGGTGGGGCCTAGTGGGCAGTGTACATTTTCCAAATCAGATTACAGAAGTTGTGTGAAGCAGGAAGTAGAGTTGCTTGAGCTTGCCTAAAATTACATTTAAAATGTGCCCGTCATCCTGTTTTCTCTTACTGCAAGATCATTTTGGTAGCGTTCCTGTACAAGCAGAGCAAAAATAATGTATTTACAGCATATTGGACACACCATACATAGATTAATACAAAATAGATGATTAACTACCAAAAAAAAACAGAAAAAATGCCATCGCTTTTAGAGTTGCGTATAATAAAGCACTTGGAGGTTAGTGATGAAAACACAGCTATTTGATTATCATATTATCGCAATACTCATTTCCATAAATCAGCATACAAGAGACTTTCTTTTTTTTTACTTAAAAGCAGAAGCGTTTAAAAAAAACGGTTGGAGCGTAACAAAATCTGCCTCCCGAAACCACATATTTCCATATAAAAGGGGCATCACACATTCGATCTAAAACAACAGAGTGTTAAACTTGAGATATCCCTCTGTGTCTCGTGTTGTAATCCTGCTCTCAGCAAAGCCGTGAAGCAAAAGAACAACTGACTTTACCGTTTTCTGTGTTTTCATGCTCTGTGTCGGTTAAGGTAAGGTTAGAGTTGGCTCGACTGGAAAGGCAGGAGCTCCGGCCAGATTTGGTGTTGCTACGGCCCCAAAGCCGGACGGCATGCTCGGGGGACATGATCCCATCTGTTTCTGTGTCAGCGTCCGAGCCCAAGCTGACAGAGTAGTCACGGTGGGGCAGGCCCATTTCTGTTCTGTATGCTGCCATATGGGGCAACACTGGATCTGCAAAGGCCATGTCTCTAAGAGAGAAGTCTGCACCTGTAACAAGAGGTAATAATTGTGAACCTATATTAAACACATAAAAATTAAGGCTCCATTCCAAAAAATTAGGATCTGCGCAACTACATGCTGTTGGGGGTGCTGCTCTGCTCTTTTTTTTGCAATTTTCATTTCCATGATTAGTGGATTTTTCTTTGGAACTAAACTTTTTTAGTGAAGTTAAAAATGCTGTGTAGGTAGGATGCTTACCAGGTTTCAAAACAGAGCTGATTTATTTTTTCTCTTTTACATTTTATGCCTTAGGTCAGGAATTCTCAACCAGGGGTTCGAGGCCCACTATCAGCCACAAGATAACTTAACATGATTTAAAAAAGCCAAAACTATAATTAAAATAAACTAAAACAACTACAAATCAAGATATTTTTAGTGTGTGGGTATTTTAAAATAAATATACATGCCTCTAGTTATGCCAAGCTCTAGACTGTTTTATGGGTAGAAATTGTGAGCGCTCCCTGCAAACTGAACCCACAACCTTTGCATTGCTAACACAATGCTTCACCAATTCAGATACAGAAACATTAATAACAATTGAACAGGGCTCCTGCCCTTATATATGATGCTAAAGTGACAAAATCTGCATTATATGCCACTGGTGCATACCTAATCACCTTTGGAAAAATAAGAAGGCTTATATTAAAAACTGAACAGTCAACATCACTGGAGTGTGCACAGCCTTTATAAACATTACATTTAGAGCATGCATTCTCGTGCATGAAGGCCAAACACACGAGAAAAAGGAAATTGTAGATTCATACCCAAGAGTAAATGCAATAATAGTTAGTGTGTCTGAAAGCTACAATGCATTTAGTATTCATGGTGAGGAAGCGGATATAAGTCACCATCAGCTGGACACATTAGAAGGTCATAAAAGACATCAGCCAATCAGCATTCACGGTAACCCCCTCTCATTAAAGTCCCGCCACGCTAATGGCAAAGCTACAACACAGCATTCAGTGTTCCTTTTATCTTCTCACTTTTAGCTATTGCTTCTTCATAGCAGGTGGAATATATTAACAAGGGATCAAATCGTTACCGCAGACTCTCTTAATTGCTTGAATGCAATCACTCTCTGAAGCATATCTGAAAAATGCCTTGTGCATCTTCAGACTGCCAGATGAGCTCCAAAGCCTGCGATAGTCTGTATCAAGTAGTTAATAGATATCTGCGTTAACACGAAGTGAGAAAATACAGTGATCAGAGTACAACACTCTTCACTTCAAAAGAAGCACACAGGTCCTGTGTCAAAGATTTTTCCAATTTAACTACATTCTTTCCTTCAAAAGTTTTAACAGTACATTTATGGGACTTGCCATGCCAAAAAACCTTGCTGTTCTTTCTTTTAAACTATTTTTCCCTTAAAGGCTCTAAATTGTTTAAACAATGACTATTATTAAGTCAAATTACTTACACAGCTCCTAATAAAGTCTCTAATGCTAAATCTCTCATTGTCAAAAAAAAAATTTTAGGCAGTCACATTTGGTTTGACAGCTTTATTTGAACTCGAGCTCAATGGCGCCCCCTTGCAGGTCTCTTTTTACACTATGCTGTTTGGCTGCGAACCACAGTACGTGTGTCATTAACATGAGCATCACAGTGAGTGCTATTTTATGTAGCTCAATTGTATTATACTGGCAGAGCCCAGGTTGTTAGTTCAAATCCCAGGGAACGCACATACTTGAATGCACTGTATAAATACAGGGTTGTAATCTTTAAGCATTTTGTGATTTGATTCCAAAATGAAACTCGATGCATCTCCATTTTCAGCAATGGCATAGGGGTGCAATTCTTTGGCGAGTTAAGGTGGATCGTTGCCAAATTCTGTGTAAAAGCTATGCATAAAAATATGTCTGCCAGAAACCACTGATAGAAATAGGACATTACAAGGTAGTATCAGGAGGCTTTTTGGATTTTGTTCAGTGTAAATCAAATGCCTGCTGTCTACAGAAACAGCAGAACATCATAGGCACACTCCCAACACGATACTTGTGTTACAAAAAGGTAGACAACTTAATCATGCTGCCTTCTTAGATAATTGACGTTAGGCAGCATTGCACATAAATGGAAGGCATCCCCATAATTCATTGTTCAAAGTCCTAGATGGTGGACAAAGCTTGATAAATTTTGATAGTATTTATATATACATTAAAAATGTGTTTACCTACATGTATGAAATATTCACCATACGTATACGTATCAATAGTAACAATATTTTGTGATTACTTTAGTCAGTATGTAGCGCATTCTGCCTAGGGTGTTTTAAATCAGTGAGGTTTCATGACTATTATGATGCTCCCTTAGGAAAAAGGCTGCCTATGTAAGCAGTAAGCAGCAAGGCAGTACACATGGTTTTGGAACAGCTCTGGTGATTGTGGTCCAGTGTAAATACATTTATTCCCTATAAATAAAGAGTTCACGGTGCATAACGTGGATAGTTGTTTTCTTTAAGATATTGTAAAATAAAGCTTATTCAGCCTTTTTGTCCTGGGCCGTTAAACTTATCTGAAGTTTCCTGTGTATATTTGCACAGTATAAGAGCACCTTTTTATGCTGTAATTGCAGTGGCATTTTTGCAGTGTTGCAGACCATGTTGCTCTCCCTGCTGAAAACACCAGCCTTAAACAGCATCAATTTCCATGCTGGTTTAAGCTAGTTTATGATGGGTGGGCATAAACTATGATTAATCAAAGGAGGATGGCAGGATAAGCTGGTGGGGACACCAGAGATCCATGGAATTATTAATAATTAATTTGAATTTCTTATTATGGATTTTTGTGGATCAATCCAATCATTTAAATAATCACAATGCATCTTCAAATTGATTTCTCCCCACCCCCATATGAAACCACTTCAATGCACAACCATACCTTAAAAAAGTCAATTCGGATGAATGCATCTATCAAGTGCATTAAATGTAAATGTGAACAAAAGACAGATGGTACTGATTAAAGCACGTTAGGGAGAAGTGCTATAAAAGAAAGAATTTATCAAAATTTTTTATTCAAATTTCCATAAACATAGCAGTACATGTTATGGCCCTTGTTTTTAAGCACTCAGAAAATAGCTTTCACTGTAACCAATTAAACTAAACTTAACTGATGTGTTCCTTAAAATAAACCGGTAGTTTAATCCACACCATTCTGGTGAAAAATCTTGCTCCGCTTACCCTGCTTGCTGAACTCATCAGCCTCATGGTGCACAACGTCTTTGACCCGGCTGCCATAGGCTAATCTGGAGTCCTGGTCAAAGGCTTTGAGGGTCTCGCTGGAGCTGTAGGACTTTGGGTTGAGCTTGCCGTCCTCACTGTCGGCAGAAGAGCTGGTGTACCGGCGCTCCGTGTCCCGTCTGGAGGTCAAGGAGCGGTAAGGTCTGCGTTCTTTCACTTCCATGGCAACCTTGTCTCACGTCTTAACATCAAACGGATGGAAAACAGCCAGTTCAGTCCTTATGATTCTACAGGTTAAGAAGCAAACAAAAACACATGTTTGTGTTAAAGACAGTATTTTGTAGGGCTCGACAATGTTTTGAATAATAATATCAAAAATGCTGGTAGAGCTGAAGTGAAGTTCTACTCATTTAAATTTAAACTTTAAATTATTTATTCTAAATTAAATTTTTCATTATTGAACTTTATTACATGAAAAAATTCATTAGGACACTTCAATGAAACTGTGAGAAACGGCTAAAATATATGTAAGAAAGGTATATATTTAGATAAATGTTTATTACATATTGTTATGTTGGTGCATATACATGAATTTTTTGAAAAATTTTCTTATGTTTACTCAGTAAAATGGTTTTACTATAACTTATGTTAAGCATTTTTATCATTAAACATTTACTGTACTATTGAATACTATCAAAATCTAATGCCACATCTCCCTTTTAGTCCTATACACTTCTAGACTTCTGGACAATCTTTAAAATAGCCCTCTCAGTTAGGGCAACCTTACGCAGCACTGCAGCTTTTTGGAGCAGAATCCATTTTAATAAAATACAGCACAACAAATCTTGTGGTCGTAAACTTTACGACTCAAATCCCCCGCCCTTCTCTTTTAACCTGCCTCTGAGAGGAATGCTGCATTTGCAGCAGATTTTTAAATGGCAGGTGTCGTTCTGTGGACTCTGCTGTTTACAGGATGTAAATCTCCGCTCGATGCAACAATGCACCTTTATGGCTTTTATAAGTAGCATTAAACCAGCACTGTTCAAGACTAATTAGTAAAAGGGTTATTATTCATCCCAAACCAAGGAGAAAAAAATACATATAAATATTTACTCAGGCACATGCTGTTCTAAACCCATGACTTGTTTCTATGTAACACAGAAGGAAATATTTAGCTGTTTTTTATGCTAACACTAATTCACATTGTAAACTGTTCAGTCACAAACTTATATATTATTGTCTGACTCATTCATTTGCCAGATTAACCCCAAATTGTCATGACACAGCCAACAGCATTGTAAAAACCATTCCACCATGATGTTAAAAGCTTGTTTACAACAACGCATGCATGTGACTAAATCACACGCTGCAGCCCTATGTAAAAACAAAATGGCTGTGTGCAGCAACACTGCCGCTGCAAAATCACACAACCTGACATCAATTTATAGGTCCCTGATCCTCAGCGGACAGGATATGACACAGCCCAGGAGCAGCAGAGGAGGTCTTAAACATGTCGATGTGGATTTATGAAGTTGATTAGAGGTTGTGTGGTTGTTTTCTCAGAGGCTCACTTACGATAGTGAGATTTCCCTGCCTGATTCATTTCATTTCCTGCAAGAGCTCAGATCCACATCAAATGTGTCATACAACACGGGGTACACTATCTGTAATAGATAGTCATATAAATTGTACGCGGGTAAGTTTTCAGACCCTGAAGCACTTTGCACATCCACAGCATCTGTTCATAAGGAGTGCAATGAGCTGTTAAAAAAAGAATACACAATAAAAATTGGTTCCACACAGTGAGTGAGTCTCAAAAACTGAGAGGAACATAAAGCCTTTTCAGGACTATTAAGATTTTACTGCACACAGTATTGAAAATAATTTTAAAATCTCATTACTGTTGTGAGAAAAAAATAAATAAAATAAAATTGTAAGTATGCATAATTATACTATGCATTAAACAGACTTTGAATTAATCATTGTGTCCGGATGGTTATTATTACTGTATTGCTTTACTGACAATTATTTATTTATTTATTTATTGCATTACTATAATAATAATTTGTAAAAATGGTCATATTTCTATACAATCTTAAAATTTCTATAAAAAAAATCTTAAATGGTCTTTTTTTATTAATACAAAATATAATCTTTTTCGAAGGACACGTGACCTGGAAATTCCCCCTTAAGATTTATTCGTAAGGTCTGGCTAAGCTTTAAAAAAAAAAAAAAAAAAAAAATCACACATTAAATAATAAAAAAAGTTACGAATCATAAAATCAACCCACGCATCAAAAATAGAAGGCTTAATCATAACGGTATTTGGGTCCAGATCCTCTTTAAAGCAAAAACAACAAATGCACCACAACTGGGACAATATGGCCGACTCACAACAGATAATGCCACTGTAATATAAATGTGTGGCACTGCGACAATAATCCACAGTAAACTATATCTAAACCCCCCAAACAGCCTCTTTATTGCCAAGCCCATTGTGGAGCTGGGGTCACCTTTTGTAAGGACTGGCAGCTGAAAAGATGGACATGATTAATGACTTGGGGACCTCTGCTCTGGAACCTCCGCTGTGGACAAAAACTGCTTTTCTCTTGAAGGCCCACAACAGCACTTCAGCCATCGGCCTGGAATCCCCAAATCAGTTGCTTTTAGGTTACAATTTTTTTTGGCATTTAGAAAGCGCCTCATAGCTTATGCCAATTCATTCAAAGAAAAAAGAGGCTTTACAGCAACTCTTGTTTTGTTCAAGCGCATTGTCTTAATTTTCTGAAGGCGGGTTCCAGTGAAAAAGCAGCGTAGCGTGTTGATTCCGCACATATGCCTTGCCTTGCTCCTGAATACCGGAGGTCTTGCATGCACAAGGGTGTGTACCTTTGGGGCCATGGGAACGCTTTTCATCTGCTCAGTGAGGCAACAGCCGTCACTTACTCTGACAGCTGATGTCTGGCGCAAATACAGAACTCTGAAAGGGAAGATGCGTTTGATTGACGTTAAGAACTTCAACAGCACGACTGTTTTTGCTCTGTGTGTGTTTTTCTATGATAGTGTTTTAATAATCTAAAAAATATAAATGGAAAGATATAAAGAAACGGACCTATATAATCCCTGTAGCACTGTGGTGGCCAAAAAAGAAAGAAAAAGAACAAGATAAAAGAGATGACAGCCAGGCTGATTTTTGCCCTTGGATTCACTGAACTGGAGCACAGGTGGACGGAAACACAATAAGTCTCTGATGAACCAGAGAGCTGCAGGTGTCAAAAAAACTTTTCATTTTTAGTAAATGTATTGTTAATTTTGGACCACACTATAATAAAGCAATTACATTCTATCTAGCATACAGGGCTGTTTGAGTCAACAATAACAACAAATGTGAGTTATTTTAAAACTGCATTAGAGAAAATGTTAAACCAACTAGACTAACAAAGCTGCTACAGTCTCACAGTGAACAATGTGCTGCATGTATTGCAGCATAAATAAATTATGCACTTACTGTTAAAGGATTATTGTTAGTTGTTTGCTTTATGTTGATGTTGTCACTGTTAGTTATTTGTTGTGTGGTGATGTTAAGAACTCTTTTTTTTATGTGTGTCGATCATCACTATTATGGAGGTCTATGTGTGTCTAATTTAAAATATAAACAGAATTCCTTTTTGGAAACAAAGAATGTACATTAATTAAAGCGGTGCCTTTATATTATATATAAAATCATTCATATAAAAGTTTTCTCTGCTGCTAATAGAAAATTTTCTGAACAACAATACTGTTGGCTTTTTCACAAATACAATTTCCAAGAACACACAATCATTAACATGGTCCTGTTAAAGTTTAGCATCTTGTTGAAATATTATTGTTAATACTGTCAGTCTTACATATTGATCTAGCTAAAATTACTCCACAAGCTACAAGTATTTTTTTTCTGTTATTCTGCAGTATTCAGTGCTTTAATGAAAGGTTATTGAATAGTTTATTGAAAATGCAATAAAAGCTTCTTTGTTGTTCAGGTTTTGCCTTGTTTCCTTTGATTTTTATTCATTTTAAACACAGCTGCTGCAAAGCACTCTGGGAAAAGACTCAAACGGCCCTCAGCTCAGGTTTCAATTTCCTTACACATTCGATGCCATTGATTGCTTCGTCTGTATCCGATAAACACTTGTTCAAGCCTTGTACCTGGTTTGAAGCCAGAAAATGCATAAAAGGCTGATGTTACTCCAGTAGGGCAGTTGTGGCCTACTGGTTAGTGAGTTGGACTAGTAATCAGAAGGTTGCTGGTTCGATTCCAGCACTGGGGGTATTGCAACTGAAGTGCCCTTGAGCAAGGCACCTAACCCCCAATTGCTCCCTGGGCGCAGTAATGTGCTGCCCGGGTGTGTGTGTGTTCATGACTTGCAGTGTGTGTTCACTCCTCACCAGTGATGGGTTAAATGCAGAGGTCACATTTCAGGTATGGGTTACCATATTCTGACGAATAGGTCACTTTCACTTAAAGAACATAATGGTATATATTTTTTCTGATATAGAAACAACACACTGTTTTGGTGCCTCAAGATATGGATTTTTAAGCTCTTGTATATTATAAGCAGAAAACAATGTGTGTTTGATCATCTGCTGTTGGAGATGCCGTTAAGCATTGCGCTGTATCAGTTTCTCTTCTCTAAACTCTTCAAATGCTCTATAGCTGTTTAAAGAAATGGGTGCTCAAATATAAAAAGTCTGTTATCATTTAGTCTACCTCATGTTGTTCTGAATTTGTATTATGTTTGATGAAGAATATCCTGTAATGAAGTTAATGTGGCTATAATAGGACTATAAAGTTCCAAAATGACAAAAAAGTACCAGAAACATATCATGTCTAGAGTTGCCAATTTGACTTGTGTCATAGTGCTTTATGTGATAAACCTAAATCAAAGTCATTTATTGCACAAATAGTTCTATTAGTTTATTTTTCAATGAGTCATTTTATCCAGTTCCCAACACTGATTGAAATGATTAGTTCACAAGTCAAACATTTCAACTCACTGACCTAATGATTCACTCACAATGACCAACGACTCACTGGAGAGGAGGATTGTTAGTGATTAAATACATTTCTGTTTTCTCACTCAAGGCAAATGGATGACTTCTAAATACTTGAAATATAGCACACAAGTCATTTGGACCACTTTTATCATATTTGTATGGTATTATTTTTGTAATTTTGGAGAGTGACAGCTCCATTCCTCTTTCACTTTTATCTCTATATTGAAAAGAGAACTCAAGAGATTCTTTAATGATTCACCTTTGTGTTCCACAGAAGAAAGGCATAGTGCTTTTTAAAAACATGAGGGTGAATAAAAGATGACAGAATTGTTTTCTTTTTGACTGAATTGCTACTTTATGATTCTGCCAAGCATGATTTCTTCCTACATAAATATTTTTGGTCCTGGAACAATATTTCTATTAGCCAATCAGATTGTAGAATTAGGTTTAGATTTAATGTTAGACTTAGTTTTAGGGGCTTGTATACCATTTTTATCAAAATATTATTTACCTCTGATTTAAGCGTAAGTTATGGTTAGGGGTTGGGTTATTTGTAGGGTTTAAGGTTAGTTTTTTTTGTTTGTTGTTTCAGGACCAACAAGAGATGTTGATTCAGGAACACATCTTACTTGACAAAAGTTTTTGCAAACCAACCTTATGCACCCCTCTACCTCTCTGTCTATATTCTTGAAGTTCCATGTATGCGGCAACAAGGTCCCAGGCCTGCTGTGTGGTATTATTTGCTCTCTAGGTCCCTGACTGGTGGTTTTATACTAAGGCAGGGATGAAAGGGTGCCATCTATATGCAAATTGTTTTGGTCTATTCCTGCAACAATTAGTGTGTTTGACAGTGTGAAAGTGGAGCTATTGAACTCTGAATGCAAACTTGGTCATCTATCTGTTGAATTGTTAGAGGCTTGGAGTCGGGAACATTGCTAATACTTTTGCCACACAATTGTCGTTGGTGATTAAATGACACTACTTATTACATCAAAGCCTTTCAGGGGATTATTGCAATCAATATGGTTTGCTGAACTACAACAAAACAACAAAAAAGATCATTTCCAAAACCAGTTTGTCAATTGGCTGAGTCACAACCGGCAAACAGAATAATTTAGCATCTTGCAGTTACAGTATACATTACATTACATATATATATATATATATACGTAATATAATGTATATATGCATTATATTACAGCAATGCAATATATTGTCATTATTTTTACTGAAAAGTCAACAGGCATCTTTGATTGAATAAGACACCACTATATAATATCCAATTTAAGCTCCTCACCTGTGCACCAGAAAAGTTGACTGTATAATTAATGCGCCACGTTGCTATGTTGCTAGGCAACCACAAACAGCCTATGGTTACATTGTGTATACAGTGATCCTTCGCAAAGCTCTGCGCAAACCCTCATAATCACCAAACCTGCCTACGGTATACCTGCCCCACTGATGCATCACATTATATAAACTCTATGGCAGAAACTCAGCTGACATTTTATTCCGCTGTGTAATATATACCATGATATACACTGTATATCCATAATATAAACTAAGCCTCTCTCCTTCTTAACATGGCAAGACAACATGTATGTTATTACTGCAATTGTGGTTGCCACGGTGATGATATCATGCAGACCACAAAAATAATGCTGCATAGCACAGTTTGATTCATTGTGCATACTAATGTGTTAAGGGTCAAATCAATCAGGAAATTTGACCTTGAATAAAGTGAAAATAGAGGCTTTGTGTCATGCTTGAATTTGTAAGGACCACCCATCGGCCCAGTGATGGAATCCAACGGTGTGGGTGAAGGTATCTCACGTGTTCTGTCTTTTCTTGGCACTTTCATAAAATTGGCCCTGTTTATCATTTTAATCTGACTCCAATTTAGATTAATAGTGGCTTCAATTCAATACTGACCATAATTAGGTTCCTGATTATCTCATAATTTAATAAATTATTATTCAAGATGCTAATATAATTTTCTGTGTCATGTGATAAACAAAGTTTGAAGGTACAAAGGCATTACTCCTCCTTGTGCCGAGACATTCCCCATTTTTAAATCTTGTTGAGGCTTCTCCAGTCAAGCATAAATTGAGGCTACTCCATTCTAACATAAGATGAGGTTTGCCTATTATAGCTAATGCTGAGGCTTCTCCAGTCTAACTTAAGCTGAGGTTTCTCCAGTCAAGCATAAATTGAGGCTACTCCATTCTAACTCATGCTTAGGCTTCTCCAGTCAAACTTTAGTTGAGGTTTCTCCTGTCAAGCATAAGCTAAGGCATTCTCCCCTTAAACACAAGTCTTCAGTTTGACTATATTCTGAACACATATGCGGTATAAAATACTTTACTGACACATTTTAAACGGTCAAGTTAACAATTTATTTTAACAGGCAGGTTACACTTAAATCCATCAATTATAATCATTACAAACCATGGTTCAAACTAAAATAATAAAAATGGTCAGCAAAGGAAATGAAAACATAGATAACAGAGTTCAAGTCATACATGGCAATGATGACACACAGCTATGGTGTGGGAAGTTCTGGTTACAGAAAGCTTCCTTGGCAATATAGACACACCGCAATGGTGTGGGAAGTCCTGGTTACGGAAAGCTTCCCTGAGTCTTTTGCCTAGCCTCCTTATATACGCAGATAAGACAAAGAGTCATAAAATCTACAGCCAATTTGGTCTGGTAAGTTCTTGTGACCTGCCGGGGCACCCCGCTGGGATAGTTAACACTACAAGGTTCAGGTCTCTTGGAAAGGACACACCCATGACAGGAGTGTAGATTATTTTATTTTAAGTTTTAAGCCCCTAAAAACACTACATCCCACAATAATAGAATATAGAGATATTTTTACCAATCACATCATAACCTTTAAAATGATACCAAACATGAAAATAAAAACTCAATGTCATACTGTATATTGCATGTATATTACATACTGTATATGTATGTTCAGTGAGCTCCATTGATCTGAGCTTAGAGGGAGGGGGAGAATGAGAGGGAAGGGGGGGAGGCAGATGTGAAATTCAGGGTATCAGTGCCACATTGTTACGGAGGAGGTCTCCAATCAACCGCGCTATAAAGCCCAGTTTCGCGCACCAGTCGGTGCGATGTCTTGTATTGCCATGAGTTACATTTCAGAGCGTTTTCTCAGACTGCCTTCTCGTTGCCATTTGGATTGTTTATCATTTTTGACTTTTTGTTGCCTGCCCCTGATTTTGGATACAGACTTTGCTGTTGGTTGATTGTTTGCTGCCTGCCTCGACCCTTGCCTGTCTTTACGTTTTGGTTTTGTTTAGTCTACATTGCTCTGTTTGCCAGTTTTTACAGTTTTTGCCACATAGGGGGAAGCAAGAAACAATGGCCTGGAAAACATCATCAAATGGTGTTTTGTAGTTTAATGATATGTTCCTTTAGATAAATCCAACATTGATGACTAGACCAGCTGCCTTACAAATTTAAAAGGCTTACATGAAATCAGATGCCCTAAATCATTTTCATGAGGTGGCCAAGTCAATAAAACTCTTATGGTAGGGGATGTCAACTGAAAGAAAACTGGTGAAGGTACATGGGATTATATATATAGCATGTGCATGCTAACACAACATGAGAGCTGTTTGAATGTCACAAAACATCAGGAATCTCATTTATAACTGCAGGAAATAATTGATGTTTTTGGTTGTGGGGTGGTGTGGGTTTGGGTCACAAGTTACCCATCTGCAAAGTCTAGCAAGACTTTCCAGGCTCGTCTAAGTTGAACTAGGCTAGTTTGTTCTGGTCTATTTCATGGACCAGTATACACATTTTAGTTGGAGACTTTGGTCAACCAACTTGATGTTTCAGGTAAAACTATATAGACTGATTAATCCAGCATTCCTTACTGGGGTCAGCCAAAACAGAGCATATGCAGGTAACCAGACTACTAGTTCAGTTTCTTTTATTTGCACCAGAGATTATTATGATGCAACCTGCACACTTGTTAAAACTTGACCAAGGATGTTTTAAAAGATCCTTGAGTTGGAAAAACAACAGGATCAAAGCTCTGATCAAAGCTTACCTGTGCAATTAATGAAAAAACTGACATAATGGCGCCTCAAAAACTGTAAATCAAGAAAATAAACTATCTAGATAGACTATCTAGCACTGATGATTCACAGATTTTCTTCGTTCCAGAAGAACAAGCCAGTTGACAAGCTTGTTTACAACCCGAGCTCTGTTTTTGAGTTCATCCCACTCAGCTTTACTTACATCCAAACAATAGCCGTGTTGAAGCCAAAGAGCAGGACCACAATTGCATCCCTGCAGGTTTTTAAAGTGTGTTAAAAGCTGTCGGCAAGCACCCCTCACTCTTTTCGTGGAGTTTCATTCACTTGCCTGTCCTGTGCTGAAAAGCCTCCTGGGTCAACAGAAAGGTTTGCTTCCAATGGGGAAGAGTGGGAAGTGTATTGGCACAGGGGTTGTTTTTGATGTGTGTGGACGAACCTGCATGCGTGTGCGTGCTTTCTGAGATGGTCTCCTTCTGGGATCAAAACGGGAACCCTACTAGAGTTTGGAAGGGAATGTGTAAAAGCTTCAAAATAATCAAAAGTAGCCCAGGAATATTTCATTGGCTGGTAGCTCTGATGCAAGTTTTCAGGCACAACAGGAGAAGTGCAGAGGGAGAGTTATGAAGCAAATCCACCCCAGTAAATAACCAACCCTCTGATATGAGATTGGGGAGTGGTGGGAGTGTTTAAGTGCAGTTATTCACTTTCCATGCTGCTGTACATCCCCGACCTTGACTAGGACCTACAGCATCAGGGCGGCTGTCCAAAACGCCCATTTATCTGTTAACAATGCAGCAGCGAAAGATGCCCTAAATCATTTTCATGAGGTGGCCAAGTCAATAAAACCCTGATGGTAGGGGATGTCAACAAAAAGAAAACTGGGGAAGGTACATGGGATTATACATAGCATGTGCATGTTAACACAACATAAGAGCTGTTCGAATGTCACAGAACATCATGAATCTCAGATATAACTGCAGGAAATATGTATTTTTGACTATGTCTGCCCACCGCCTTAATCCTTGGGATGCAAATGAGCCAAAAAGTGAATTAGGGATGAAACACAAAGTAGTAAATTAGTTTAAGAGCACGAGAACAAGATTTTTTGGTGCTAGCCCATACAAACATGCCACAATTATAATAATATGTTCTGAAAGGTTGTTAGCATGTTACAGCATGTTTGCAGAGTGCTGATATGCAGTCACTTACTGACCTAGATCAAAAAAAGCCCAGGTCTCTTTGATATTCTGTTCTCTAGACATGGCTTGAGAGTCACCCCTAAGGAAAGTCATTTTTTGTCAATTTTATTGCCTAAGTCACAAATCCTATGTTTTATCACTTAGAAAAAAGTAATTGCATAATAAAGTATGTTGAATAGTATGTTAAAGCTGAAAACCAAAGTTTAAGATTCTGAGAAGACTTAAAGTAACAGTGTTGCTTGCTTTTGTAAGCACCCCTAATAAAAGAAAGGAATACATGGCAGTGTTGTGGTTGCTGCAGAGGGACAGGTGGGTGTTCTGAGCCACTTCAGCTCATTAGCAAACGATTACCGCTTATTATACCCCTATGGCCAGGCCTGACTTGATTTATAACCCCGGTAAAGTAAGAGCAATCCTAATACTCGCTTAAGCAATAATCAACTACTTATAATCCCTCAGCACTAAGCCCAGAATCCCTAAACTCAAAACATGTTGACTTATCACAGCTTCTGCTAAGAGGAAAAGGACACGGTCTCCTCGCTGCTGCCGTGCTGCACTATTCCCAGGAAGATCTTTCTTTATTTTTCTCTCTCTATTGTTCCATTCTACAACCTAAAACCTAGTGTATAAGAGAAATTGTAGAGCCAGCTGTATATTACTGTAGAAACAGTAATATGTAAACTGTTTGTTTGTTGAATTTCCAACAAAAATAACAATATTGTGAGATCATATATCATTACTATGATATAAACAAAGCTAGCTATGAGGAAATTCTAAGGCATCTCATTTATCTTTCATGGAGACAACAATCCCAGAATGCACAAGAATGACAAGATAATGAATGAACAAAGAGAAATGTTGATTATAAATGTAATTTATTTTATACCTTAAGTGTACCAATAAAAGTTATATTTTTTTCCAATATTTGCTTGTGTTTAGCATTTTTAAGCTTACAGTATCAGGTAGTTAGCTTTGAAATATGTTAATTTCAACCTCAATTAAAATTAGCTGCGAGTTGCATCTTGCGCTAAAGCACCATTTCTGTAGCATGTGAAATCACCATGTAGAAGGTTCCAAATCAGTCACTTGTGAGGTTCTAGGATGCTAAATAGGTAACTGCAAATTTAGGCAGCAGACAGCAAGACATCTCATCAGGTTTTGGAATAGAGCTCATGTCTCTTCCTACGGCTTTTGAACAGCAGATAATCACACACAGGAGATCTCACGTACACTGGACAATGAAAGTAAGTGTTGTACGCTAAAGGGTGTAAAGGCAAAATGGCACTGAATATTTGTGCTTTACGCAGCAGTGGTTTAAAAATACTTCTCTCTTTGCTTGAAGTGAAAATTATTTGGCAGTGATGGGGCCATCAAATGCCTCCATGTGTGTCACAGTGTGGAAAGGCACAGCCTGTAAAAATTTATATATATATTTTTTGCAGTGCAGCAGCATGCATTTTTAGTGCGTCGTGCCAGCTGGAGAACTGAGCGACACAGGAAGAAGATTAGGAAGTGGACATGGGGACAGCCCTGCCACTACATATAACGCAAATGGCGCTGACAAAACCAAAGGGACAAATCTGTCTCCCTTACTCACTTCAAATCAAAATTGACTTCAATAACAGCATGGTTTTTTAATGACTTAGGGAAACAGGCATATGCCTGTGCGCTGTCAATCTAATTATTATTGCATTGAGAGAAATGTTTTTATCTTAATTTATCATAAATAAAGTTATTACAAGTAATGCAACTAATATAATCAATAATGTTAATGGTCATAGGGTAAGGTGTTCTAATAAACTCCTTTTCAATTAACTTGTGCTATAAAGTTTGCCTTACAGACATGAATGATGCCTGAAATTGAGCAGCTTGTGAAGAACAGGCATTTTATTACTTTTCTAAATTATCTGACTCTGATTTTATGAGGGACTGGATGCATATCTAGAGATAATAATATCAGAGACCTTTTACCTTAACAACTAAGCAACCAGCTACAGTAGCAACACACCAGAACACCCTAGCAACTTCACAGAACAGCCTGACAACTCCATGGCAATGCCCTGGCAACCAACGCTACCATCACGCTACCATCATGGCAGCAGGTTTTAGCAGGGCAAGCACCACTCAAAATGTAAAATTCTAGTTATATTGTGAACTATTCTTGTAAATATGTTTTAATTCTGAGCCAAATTATATGTTAAATAGTTAGAGGTAATAGCAGACACTGCTGTATCATTTTATCTGATAAATGACATGTGGTTTGAGGATTGCAATGCTACAGTTAGCAAATTCATTGAATATTGATATAAAACTGCCTATTTAATCTCTTTGTTCCAAAACAAGGTTTTTAGCACTTTATTGTTGCTTATGACAGCCATTTCAGCAAGTTATACTAAAATATAAGTGCTGAGTATTTTCTCCACAAAGAACTCCACAAAGAAATGCCACAATGGTCCAAATATTAAAAAGGGTGCTGTATGGCCATCTCAGTTTGGCCTAAAATGCAAAAATAGCCAATTATAAATTAAATTAAATTGCTTTATTCAAAATTATTATTAATAATGCTGATCTTATGAGAGACATAAATAGCTTTCCTGACTTGCAAACCACTGTCTGTTTTCAAAAGAAAGCTGATTGGAACGAGCCCCTAGAAAAGGGTCGTTGCGCTGTTTCACTGAATTATCTCTGCAGAGTAATTCTTTGTAGTCACTGATGCTGAAACCCAGATCTGTCATCCTTCTATCAGCTAAAAGATGGTCTACTTGCCAGACAGAGCGTTAAGTACATCTAATGCTAACTTGAATTTGAGTGGTTATGTCTGTGCTTACATTCAATGTGGATCTGTAAGTCAATGTTTTAAATTAATTACAAAAATAAATTATATATTTTGTACATTAAAATGAAAACTATTTTTACTATTTCATGTTTACCTTAAATAAACGTTCATGATACAATTTTGCATGATTTACTGATGCCTGATTTTTCGAAGAAATAAAAAAATACCTTTGTAACCTTCAATAAAATAAAAACTTGCTCTGCCTCAAAAATGACTTTACCTATCGGTTGATGTCATCAAGTCCTATTTATTTTCAGTCTGTCTTCCAATAACCTACAATATACATCTTATTTTCTGATCCTGCTTTTTTGATTCAATCAACACCCTACAATTTGCTTTCTCATTGAATATCCTGTTTCACTAAGAAATTAATCACATTTAGGAAGTGAAATGTCATTTGCTGACTTTATAAAGGCATATACTGTTACTATGACAATATGTAAATTGCCAGCCGTTTCCTGAAAAATATGATTGCGATTATGATTTAAAATGAGAACCATGTGAGAAAACATCTCCCAGAATGCAGTCTGATTTAAGGTGTGGATAAAACATCAAATCTCTGCCCAGCTTCCCTCAACCACTGTGCTGACAATTTCAAACCCTGACAGCCAGAAAGCCCTTTATGGAAATATTTTCAACCACTGCACGCTCTCACACACATACACCAGTGCACACAGACAGATTCCAAATGGAAAACTACACTGTGAGCAAATCGAGAGGCCAGCTAGCTTATAGTCACGCATAGCCTCACTTTTGATCAATGGCATCAAGTCTGGTCCACATTGCAGCTTATTCTTAGATAGGAAGATACTTTCTGACTGAAATGTAAAAACACTGACCTCAGTTTGTTTTGCTTTATTGGGTAATTGGGATGGGGGACTGAATCTGAATATTTAAAATGGTGCGACAGTAAACGATAACTTGCATGCCAACTTGCGTTTGTGTAAAGCCAGCCTATTAGATTTGAGTGACAGTTCTTGCCACTTTTCTGTGTGATACATATCAGACTGTCAGTGAGGTCCATGGGCTAAACCAAAACCAGGCTGCTCAAAAGTGATGGGTGAGGAAGTCAAAAGTGAGAGGCTTTCCAAGAAAAAATGATTTTCAAACAAAGGAATCAATAGCAATGCAGGCAATGGGGTGTCAACAGGATTTCCAGTCAGCTGCTAGGAACCTCAGACGAACTTGTTTCCCAAGATGAAGTTTTGTAAATAGCGGGTGGTTCTGTAAAAATATTGTGTGTTTGGGGCATTCAACGATGTCAGTTCGTTTCTATTCTCCTTTTCATCACAAAGACAAAATGGAGGCCAAGAGCTCTGGCCCAAATTCTCTCAACTACATCTACCCTGAAAGCAGACAGGCAAAAAGACAGTGACAGGTTGATATACTACCCAGCGTCAGGTTTCCCCATGTAATGAAAAGCCAAGCTGAAAATTGAGTCTGTACACCTGTATTTTCATGTCTACTCTGCCAAAAAAAAAAGAAGAAAATTTTTTACTGCATTGACACTCTCCAGAGATGCTTTTTTTTCCAAAATGCAATATGAGGATATGTTATATGTGACACTCCTGTCAAGTTTCCTGTTGTTAATTTTTGGAACTATGGAGTGTAAAAACGAACTTGAATTGCTGTGTTTGTGGGTGGGATCTAGGCAAGGTAGGTCTTGATATGATATCTAGAGCACGTGAAAGCCAATTACCTATACAATGCTATACAAATAACAAATATCGTATATAAATAACAACATTTAATGACAAACAATAGAATAAACAAAGACAGGTGCTATATCACTAACTAATGTGTTAATTGGCCTAAAAATGTCCTACCCTTATGTTACTCAGGGTAGGACACATAAACATACAAACATACTGTACATCATAATGCAGTAAATATTAGTTCAATAAAATAAATGTGCTTTTATTCACCAGGCATATTAAAAAAGACAAATTCTTGATCTCATATTGTATAAATGTCCAGTTATGCACAATCTTTAATGACAAAAACTAGACTACAGATCCCTATCAGAACCAAGTTTAGCAAACACAATCTGTGTGACATGGATTTTGTAATGTAGTCAGGGAATTTCAATACTCTGCTTTAAAGTAGTACAAATTTAGGAGTTATCTTGTAAAGTAAGGTTTTACACAGAATATCAGGCCGGGTCCAGGTGTTAAACCTCAATGTGAAAGTGGATAGCTTAAGATAAGATACACAAAATCTTCAGCACACAACTCTCAATTCATAAATGTTTGCTAAGCTGGATAAAGTAGGATCCGTACATTGACCAGCTCAGTAAGAAGATGAAAAAATAGCAAATAGACAGAATTACTAAGTAGCAGCCTTTGTAGAAAATGCTGAACTTCCTCAAAGGGCCCACTTTGCTCTAACAACCAACTGAATTTTCATTCTGCAGTGCCATTCCATTGTGGGAGGGACAAATCTTTCAATACTTTGAGTGCGGGTTGCATGTTGCCCTTGTAAAATTGCTTAGTAAGATAATTGTCTTGGAATTGAATTATGGGATATATTAAGGATGCCAAAGACGGAGAAAGAACATATGCCACTTTCATCCTTTTATGTTTGGCATCTGCAGTTACTAAAATAAGATTTTGAAAAGCTCTGCAAACAATAACAAGACATGACAATCTATGATGGGAGGCCACGTTCCACATGTCTGAAAATCTAATGTGCGTGAAGGAGCGTATTAATGGAAATGGCTAATGTCTTTTCTGTGGTTCAGTTATGACATCGCAAACCAAAACAAACAGATTAGAGATGTAGGTACTACACAGGATTGGCGGCCAAGTTTATTCTTAATGTAATAACTACCGTCATTACCGCAAAGAAGAACATGGCTGTTTAAAACGTGCCAACAAAACTCCAAGAAGATTTTAAAAAAGCACTTGTTGAAGTTTCACAATAGGTAAATGGTATTAAACCTGTTTGTTTTCACCAAACAAATAAGACGGTCTAAATATGTCAAATAGAGAATGACATTTGTGAATTGCAGCTAAAGGCAAGATTTTGGATCTTGAGAAGGGTATGAACTATTGTTAAATAAAAAGATGCTATGTGGGGAAAAAAAACATTTTGTGTTACAAAGAAAATGTAACAGCATACCATTTTTAAAAACTGACAGTGAGTAAACAATGACAGAATTGTGATTTTAGGGTGAACTATGCCTTTAAGGCTTCATTATGAATTCATGAAAGTAAGACATCCTTTCAACCAGTAGGTCAGTGCACTGTATCTTTTCTATATTAATCTAATTCTACTGGCAAATTAGGATTGATCACTGTAGCTCTGGGCCACAGTCATCATCCAGGATCTAATCAGTGCACAGAGGGCTGGGTGGCTGGCTGGGGCCAGAATGCTCCATAAATATAAAACATATGAAAAGCGGTGAGCGGCCGTAACACCAAGAGGGAAATCCGATTAGCCTCCCTGATCTCCACAGGTGTGCTTTCAGACTGTCGCTTAACTGCCTGGCTGCAGCCCGCTAGCACGGCAAGCTAACATTTATTGTCTGCCTTCAGCAGAGGCTACTTACTCCATGCCTATGCTTATGGATGTGAGCGAAAGGGGGTCCCAGTTAGACAGCTTACAGAAGAATTGGGCAGAAGGACCTTCTGGGAGTAGCCCGAGTCTCAAATTAATCTGAGTTATATCATGCCACACTTCCCACACAGAATGTTGTTCCATTTTGTTTGAATATCCAGACCATCCCGGAATCGCAACACTGGCTCAACCAATGGCTTGAGATTGAGACAGGGCAATCTGTTTTGTCTGTCAGAGGAAGCTTTTTGTCAACCTTTTGGTATAAGCTAGTTTGGTATAAAAACCATGACACAATGATGTCATGTAAAAGAAAGTACAACCCTCACTATGTTTGGTCATCAAATCTAGGTCCTGAAGTGACAACGCTTAAATTTCCTCTTGGTTTTGTAAAGAGTTTTTGAGTTTGGGTTCATCTAGAGAAGTTTTGCGAGGTGCAGGGTGTGCTGACTCAACTATTATATTGTCACTGTGCTTTGTGTGCTTGACTAAATGTTAATGGGCCGGAAAAGTGATTGAGAATGAAATGATTGCGGGGCTCCTGAAGGGTTATGTAAAGAGATAGAAATGCTATTAATGATAAAAACACACACATTTGTCTGCACTGTTGTGCAATTGAAGTCCAATGCCAATTTATCACCCCCTGATTTTAGCTATAGGAGGTGGTTTCCATCAACCTTTAACCCACAAACGCATTTCTACAATAAAGTATCCTAGACTACAGCTGAAAGGGATTAAGTGTAATGCACATCAGCTCTCTGCGACAGAGCCTTGTGAATCTGTGACAGGTGGGAATGTGCTGCTGTCTATGACACTTTAGGAAGACTTCTACGGTGACAAAACTCCCAGTCTCTTTTCAATGGCTGTTACTCATAGTAGCTGCATTCAAAAATTCCAATGACACTACTAAATGCATTGCCTTGAGATCTTGAAAACCTACCGCAAACTTGTGCGCTCATTTGATAAGCTGATGGCATAGCCTCTGGGTGCTTGGTACATTTGACCATGATCATCTTAGCTGGCATTACTAGCTAAAGATTTTCATTGCAAACCAAAAGTCAGGTTAAAATTATTGCCCAAGTGATTTTAAGGCATGATCCACAACCCCTGTATGTTTATGAGATTCATGTGCATTGATTTCAACATGACCATGGCGATCTCAAAAGTGGGGCAACACATTATGAACTATAATAATCATTAATCATTAATATTAATTATTGTGACATAATATTTGGTAGTCCTTGCTGACTGGCCAACACTGTAATTTTGTAATAGCTACAGTTGGATTACCGTTAAACTTTTTGCCAGTTTAGATGGTAGTCTTCTGCTTGATCACAAACGTGTATTCAGTTTTTTTTCCTATAGAAAATGTCATATAGGCATTTTATGGTATTTTTATGTTGCTTTTGAACCTTGACAGCAGTGGTCATTGTATGAACATTCTTCAAAAGTTCTCCTTTTCTGTCCCATGAAAAGGACTAGTTCAGAATGACATTCTGCTAGCATCATTCTTACTTTTTATAATACAAGGCCAATGTTATCACCTAAATTAAAGGCATGGCCTGTAGTTTTTGTGATGGAGGTTTAACACAGCCCCAAAAAGCACTGCTGTCTACATTTTTCCTACATCTTTACATTGCATGGTGGGGATTAAGTCTAACGTGTCGACATCTGCTTGGTTCTCTGGGGACGATTCACAGCTAAATATAACTAAAGCAACCTGCCTGTAATTACATGGTGAAATCTCAACAACCAAGACAGAAGCAAATAAAAACCAAACTGTCTGTCACTTTTCATTTGCAGTGTTACAAAATACAGAGCACTAACCCCAAATTTTCCTCCTCCCTGAGCAGTTTAAGATCCACATAGTTGTAAAATTAATTTAGGCATAGTACATTAATCAATTCGAGCAGAACTGTGCCAGCTTAGTCCAAAAATGAGTATGCAAGGTGCAAGTATAGAGGTTCATTTATATACAGCAAAGCATAGCTCACTCGTGGCATTCTAAGTTATTAAGAAGGGGCCCCACAATAACTCCTGAGGGCCTCCTTTCTTCATACCCCTGAAAGTCGACTGAGTAGAGAAAGCCAGTTATGAGCCCAGGTCCCATGGCTGTACTTTGCATTAATTAGCTCGATCACTATAGCCCTTGAAGACCCTCTAGTCCCTTCACGCTCTTTAGACACATTTACTGTTTAAAAAAATTGCTTTGCACAGCGCAGGGGTCCGTTAAGATTTCACTTCTCGTAAACGATGTATTTGCAAAGCAACCAATTATGCACCAGCCTAAGTAAAACTTGTAGGTTATAATCTGTATTTAGGAGACAGGCCCAGGAAATTAAATCGTGAACTCTTTTGGGGTGGCATCTAATAAAATAGTGACTGTGACATACACATACGTAAATTCAAGGAACCCTTGTAGAACGAAGAGCCCCAATGAAGGTAAAGCATAAGGTTCTACATCGCCAGAGGCGCACAAGGATTCACAAAGGTAAGCCCCTTTTACGGAGGCACAAAGAGAAGATCACGTAGGAAGGAAGGACAAAAAGGCTTTTCAAGGGTGTTCATTGTCTTGCCCAAAGTGGGGTCATGAGAGGGCCATGTTGAGCATGGTCGCTCTTAGAGGCCTTTCACTAGACACACTACACCAACATCTCTTCAGCACAAAGCCTAGCTTCTTTCCTGACTTTAAATTCTACTTCACGAACTACTTTTCAGATATCTGAAAACAATCCTTTGACATTTAAAGGTACCATTAAGGTACCATTCTCATTACCATGAGAATTCTGTTATTATTTGCTCAACATACTTAACACTCAACAAGTTGTTATTCTGAATTAAAGTTGTCCCCCTTCTATGTACCTCTTAAACCAAACATGCACGAGTTGGTCATCAATTAGTTTAAACACAACTGACTTTCATAACTGTTTGTTTGATTCTGACAAGCCTTATAGCGCATATTTGATTTAAGAGATTTGTCTGTGCATAGCTCCTTCAATTCCATTCAATGTATAAGCAGACATGGTGACTTCAAACTGATTTATTCAAATTGTTCTATGAAAACAACTTGTACAGATTCTTCAGAAACTTCACCTTTAATGGTCCATGGAAAAAGTTTTGTCATATAGGTTTGAAACAATATGAGGGCAGTGCAAATAACTGGATTTTCATTTTTGGGTGAACTGTTCCATTCAAAATCAGCTGTTGAGAGGGTTAACCAAACCACCACAAGCAAACAAAACACCATTTCATGGCATAAAAGCAAGAAACCCAGCTAGGCTGGTTTGAATAAGGTGTAGAATCTGAACAAATAACTCTTAATTAAGGTGTAGCATGATTCTAAAGTCTGCACGGGACTGGCAGAGTGTTCCATATGGCAGGTTATTTCACCATGCCCTGCTAATGCAGCAGGATGCGACGGCAGTAACCTGAACCATCCCCAGAGGCCCCGCCTCTCCTCCAACTCAGTTCTGGAATCAGGGCCAGCTCAGAATCCATTGTCACGGGAACAGAGCTAGCACCCTCCTGCTGCACTCTGTAACACAGTGCATCAGCCTAATGCTGGCTTGGCATTAGCTAACAGCAATGCAGGAATACAAAATGCTAACAGCCGTGCATCTGATTAACAAGTTGCTCCAACTCGGTAGCGGTTTTCATAGTAGGGGATGGGGGGCTCACCACATCCCTGAGGAACATGGAACCAGAGCTACTAATCATCCTGACATAGGATAACACGCCCCATGCCAGCTATATGCCTTCCCGCTATTTAACTGCCCCAGAAAAATGCTTTCCTTTACCATTCAAACTGTTGTGAATGGTAAGGGTTGCTGTGTTGATTGATTTATGATATTAGCATTGCTGCCATGGTTTTAAACTCCAATGAAATCATATTATACAATAAACCACCTTGACTGAGAACAACAAATTGCATATAAGTGCATATATGTCTACTGTAGTATGGCTGTATTCTGGGCAAATTCCCAAGGGGTAACAAAAC